>KB663655.1:3668844-3679130 GCA_000349025.1 Anopheles minimus
GGATAGCCAGACTGAATGGGATTCTGGTACCGGTCCTGACGTCTAACAGACTTTCTCTAAAACAAATCAGCGCAAGGTCACGTGGTTTGCCATCAAGTGCCTACTGTGAAGATCCCACATTGCACGACCGAATTAGACCATCCAAAATCTTCTATTGGGATTCCAGCGTCAGGCAACTTGATGTACGACAGCTCAGTTTGTAACTGTAGCTAAAGCTGATCAGCAATGTTTTCGATGCACCATATCTGCTTTGCAGCGTCATTCTGCGACGTCCTTGGAATCCTAAGGCTCATGAAATAATCCATGTTACACGTTACAAAATGTGTGAAATTATATATAATCAGAATTAAGCTTATTCACCTAAAATCAGTAGCGCGAAACATTCGGTTCTACACTATATTTGTATGTCCACATTTGTTTTTCCTAACCCAAAAATTCCTCCCTCCTAAGCCACTGTGTTGTGGCCCACTTTTCTACGAACGCCTAAATAATCCGTCTATTGGTAGCTATGGCTGAGATTATTTCATATCACTTCCAACTGGTACATAGCATTTTCGCTTTCCCCATGCAAAGTATCGTCCCATACTCATCCCATGTTAACCTTATCGTTGACCTTCAGAAATCTCATTATCCTTGTTAGGTCTCAAAATCCATCCGTGGACCGCTCGTTTCGGACACATATCACAAAACGGCAAACCCCTGCAGATGAATCAATTTACCGAAAAATGTATGACTGACAGTCAATCAAGAAAAAATCACTGAAGCAAACATGCAAATGGAAACTGTGGCTTTTTTTTTTGGGTTAATATAATGCATGTTATGGAGTTCGAATGTAAAATCGGACATAATTGTATATGGGCAATTTTAAATACTTTATGTGACACATGCATCTCCATCCCAAGAAGAAATTGCAGGACATGGAGTAGAAATTGATCATATTTTATTTAAAACTATCTTCATTACCGAGAAACCCGCAAGCCGTAAGTTATTTTATACAGATATCACAGTTCTGCTGCGTTGCAACACTGATAGCTTATTTTTGTGCGATTTAAATAAATAATCCCCTGGGATAACAATGGACACCCTTCAGATGGAACTGTTTTTGCATCAACTGCACAATGCACGGTCCCTAGCGGGATTTACTTTGCTATGCATTTGGTTGGTTTCATTTTTTTGTTGTTCTCGTCCTTTTATTCACTTCCCGAATGACTTTGCGTAATAGTCACTCAAGTCAGGGGATATTGCTTACGGGTCTCTATCTCAATGACATTCAGTTGACAATTGATGACCGTATGCATGTGGTGCGCTATACGGTGCAGAAGAATCAATCATCTTTGGCATACGTTCCAAAGTTTACGTGACAACTGTATTCAACAGCTCCTTTCTAAGCTATTTTTGTTGCGTTTTATATTCTTTCCACAATAAATTGTTCCTTCACAATGACCGCAAGATCCTTTTTTATTATTTCTGATGGAACCACATCCTTCAACGTTAGGCACTTTATTAAAAGTAATGACTTATCATAACCTATACCGCTAATGACATTAATGAAGTTTATTCCACTCTATTAAAATCAGCGCTACTCGGGAACAACAAGGGAAGACAAATGTTTGAAAGGAAAGAATGAGCGTTACTCTCACAGCGATTATTCAAAACAGATTTCAATTCAAATTCAAATCTTAACAAATCCTCACTGACCGTTGAGGCCGACACCAACAGTCCTTTTTTTGACACCGAAATCATTCATTCAATCTGCATTCCTGGGGAACTGCCAGGAAATTTGTGTTAAAGTGTTTTCTACAAAATTGTATAGAACCCACAATGAGAGCCAAGGTATTTCTCATCCAGATTATCATGCTCATCATTTTCATCCAATAGGTCCGATGCATCAGTTACAGCTGTCGCTTAAGCAAACCTGCGAGAGTACAAATCTTCGCATCGCCTGAACGGTCACTCAGTAGTGACCGTGAAATTAGTCTATTTTATTGCTACAGCAAACCCCGTCAAATTTGTAATGCTCATCAGACAACGCATCACATTCCCTGCTCTGTTCGTCAGCCTGATTGTATGCATTTTATTGCAAACTATCGATCGGTATCATTCAATTATTCAAAGCAAATAAAAATTAGTCATAGCGCGTTAGGATGATTCCTTGCAGATATGCTTACACGGCAATGCCCGATCAGTTCTCTGCAGACGCTTGTGTCACATGTAATTCTTGTGTGAACATAACCAATTTGAATATGTCACAGCTCATTCTATCATTTTTATGCAAATTTATGTTATATTCGACACATTGCATCATCTCCAAAACTGTACCTATTTTGGAGCTTGAAATCGATGTCCCTCTAACAACGTTTATTCCTGCTAGTTATTTTCATACGTTAGGCATAATATTAAGGGAGGAATATTTTACTTTTAGATCCCAAATTATGATAATTAGCATATGTGCAAATAAATACTGTCCGATCTGATATCGCCCACAATTAAATTGATATCAAGTCTGAAAAGGATAAAAATAGGGTAATTAGAACATAGTAAAGAAAAACCGAAGTTCTATAAAAATCATATTTAAATTTGATTTACAACATTAAATGCAAGAACAATCGAAAATTAACAGCTACAAAGCCATATTTTGATGGCAGAGATTTGTTTATTTCATATGCATTGTTTGACTCCAGTTTTGTTTCATTTTATGCGTAACTGAATCTATTGATGCAATAGTGCATACGAACGCAGCACAATAAAAATGTCAAGCTTAAAAAAACAGTATCACCAAACAATGTAATACCAGCCCCGGTACGAGGTACATCACCAGCAGAAGTTTAATCCCTTCACGCTACTGCAAGTCATGCCTTCTGATAATGGTGGAACAATCGTGTTGTCCCGCCGATGGTTTGAAAATGCCCGATTTCTCTATTGTCGATGCTCATTATGCTTCCGCTAGTATCTCCATCCATCGGAGGTAACGGTTACGCCGGAGGTCCAGCGTCGTGGCAAATGAATAGTCAATCCTTTCGTCATTGTTTTGGGGTGCATCATGCATATCATCACCCTATATGCATTTTCAGCAGCGTTACTGGTCAATCTGTGTCCCGCGTTAGTTTAATGATCGACGAGGGTTGTACGGGCTACCGCTTCAAGGATCATTCATGAAAAAAAAACATTCTTTTATTTCATTACGACTACCAAAACTGTTGTTTTCAGAGTAAATAGATTTTTGGAAAATATTTTATTCCATTCACAAGTTCCAGCGTGGCCGTTTGTATAGCAAATACGTAATAAACATGTCAAGGATCAGCTAGAAGCTTAAGGCTTTAAATTGTTCGAGAAAGGGGTTTAGTCACACTTTCGGATGTGTTATAAAGTTCAATATGTGAAAGCTAAATGCACCGACCTCGTGTACAACCGCTCTTAGTGGTTAGCGGGTTTTTAATTATATTAAACACAACAACGTTCAAAATTCCTATCAGCTTTCCATTAAATGGAAAATGTACCGCTGAAAACCATACGTTTCCTTCGACATGCACATTTTTAATATCCATCAGATGAACGCCACGTCTAGGTTAATGCACATCCATTAATAATGCAGCGAAATGAGAGCATTTACATTTTTTACATATTTGCCATCATACGCTACCGAACAAGCGATGTCCTTCACGAACCATATGTCCGTGCAATGTAAGCAGAATAAAACAACCCCTAACCCGAGCATTCGTTACCATTAACTCATGTTGCACACCGTGTCCAGCACCAGCCTTACACGCTTTTGTCCTTTCGCAGCCGTCGATTGTTCCAGCCAAAGTCAGCGGGTGTTACTGCTGTCGTTAAATTAATTGTAGCCAATACTGCTCGATAACGTTACCGGGCGAAAGGGGTACTTTATGGAGCACGTGCTATGCAATTATGGTGACGTTTCGTTGCATTACGTGCCTAAGCGAGATGGGTTTGTAACAAGGTTTTTTTTATCTTTTCATTCGGGCGCTTGGCATAACCGATA
The DNA here is from genome assembly GCA_000349025.1 of Anopheles minimus. Classification (NCBI taxonomy): domain Eukaryota; kingdom Metazoa; phylum Arthropoda; class Insecta; order Diptera; family Culicidae; genus Anopheles; species Anopheles minimus. Next base: position 3,672,845 of record KB663655.1, read on the forward strand.
ATGTTTAAATTTTTCAGTGCTTCTCTTGCATGCATTAAGCAAAATATTGCTCTAACAGTTAATTCAATGTCTGGTGTACTACTGCTGTTGGTTTGTTCCATTTTCAGACGTTTAATTTAACCATTTTAACTCCCCGCTGTTTTTTTGGGCTTACCACGCTTGATTATTAGCTAACAGGCATGAACATATTCAAACACAACCATTCGCATTAATACCTTTGAAATGATACTATTAGACTGTTCACGTTAAATACTTGGTAGGCTCGAGTGGCATATGACATTTGTTAACCACTGGAATGTAACAAATGCATAAAAAATTGTTCCTCCGTTTTATTTCGTTTTATTTTTTTCCGCCAAGGACATCAAGACCGCATGTTTATTATTCGGATCTTCCTGCTACACACCACACTCAACAACCACGCGACATAAATTTTCGTAAATATAAACAAATATCATGCGCATGTCGCGTGTTTTGTTAATGGCTTAGTAGTCCAATGTCCGGAAGATCCACCCAGCTGTCACTAGGACATATGACATGGCTGGCGCTTCACCCGTTCCGCTCCCATACCCACAAACCATAACTCATACATAGCTGCTGGACAACTTTTCTCAAGGTCTCTTTTCGCTTGAGAACCGTCTGAAATTTGAAACCAAGAAATTAAACTGACACCTTTAGGTAATTCCTTAATGGCACGTTTAACCATCTTGACCAACAGCAACAAAAATTGCCGTGAAAAGACCTTCTTCCTGCAGAGTCAAGGAAGTCATCGAAGTAAGTCGTTTAAAATATGCCAATTAACTGATTCACTTGCCAGTGACAGGATGGCAGTTATGCGGTATGAATTACTTATTATGCTGTGTGTGCCATTAATTTCTTCAAGCATCGAGCCTGACCATTATTTGCTAATTGCGGTTTTTTACTGTCATCGTTTAAAATCAATTGTTATGTGATTCGGGCGTAGTGAGTAAAAACACCGATCAATTTTGAGAGGAGTAATGCTAGTAAAAGCAAATTATAATAAGTAAGATAGAAAAATATTTCAGAAATAAGATTAGTTTTTTTTATCATTTATCGATACGTTATCAAATTTGTTTTGGACATGTTTTATCTCAATTGCAACTAATATACCATTATTTTATGAGCTGGGGCCAAATTTAAATTATGATTAGTAAATTTTTGCTCGACTGTAATGTCTAATGTTGTCGAATAACATTTTATCACCATCTCAAACCATTATTATTAATTAATATATATCAATATGAATCAGAATCAGTCAACATTATCCGAGATGGGTCAATCATTTGAGAGGTAAAATTAAATAATTCGCCAGTGGCAAATACTGCAATATTGGGGCGGCCCGGTGATGTTGTGGCTTCGGCGCTAGTCTCTCACACGGCAGACCGATATCAAAACCCCATCCGAACAGCTTCCCCGTATCATTAACTGGCTATATTGCTGGTACAATAGGTCTAATATGTCATACTGGTAGGGCAAAATATTTAAGCTAATAGGGCAAATTTTGAGTAACATTAAATCAAATAAAAATTAAAAAACACAGAAGTAGAAATGAAAAATTCAGACTTCATTCTCAAGAATAAACTAAAAAAACAAGTAAAAGCAAAAACTAAATCATTACACCTACCGCTAGTCCGATCTGTATTTTTTTAAATATTTTGCAATCTATTGTTTAGCTCTGTTTTGTCTATGCTCCTAGTTAACCGCGCTTTATTATGTTTGCATTGACCCGTATCCTCCGCACAAAGAAACCATCATCATAGGCACGTGCCCGAAACGCTCAACAACAATCCTTCACCTGTCCTATAATTGCTGGTGCAAAGAACAAGGAAAAAACTATATTTCCTTCTCGCGTGCAAGCTGGTTTATCAACGCACTACGCTTAACAGAAATCGTCCTTCACCCGATCCTTATAGCATATACATCACTATCGCCCAAGCTATCCGCATGAACCGCAAAAAATGGGTGAAAGTTTCAATTGTACTTCGGTCATTCAATGCTGGCTAACACAGCTTCCTCTAAACTAGCCCCCGGGTGGTCTTAAACAATGGAACGAAGCACATCCGAGCATTTCACCCATTCATCATCTTCCGACAGCCGTGTCTGCGATGTTCGGGAGGGATGCGATAGCTCTGCCACTTTCCACTGTGTTTATCTGATTATCAACTGGTTGTTTTTCCAACTGTATACCACCAATCACCGTAGTCTGACTATTGGACCAACGCATGCCAGTCAACGTAACTGTGAAATGTTTCAAATCCTTCCACCATTCCATTAGACGGAGGCTTCAATTCCCTTTCTAGTTGTTCTGTATTCTACGAAAGAATTGGATTTTTTTCTGCGCTCGGGAATTCTTCGTTTGGAACAAATTCCAACTGGATCAGCTTTTCCATTACTCCAACTGGAATATACAGGACAAAATCGAGCAGTTCATCCGCACAGAATGAAACTCGATTCTGATTGCAGTTGTTTCAAAACACACTTTTGTGTTTTGCTTTCGGTAAATTTTTGTTCTCGATTTTAATGATTTTTTCCAATTATTATGATAGGTGACAGGTTGCTTTCTTATTTTTTTTCTAAATGATGATTCGGTTTTATTAAATAAGGTTTAAGATTAAATTTGGCTGAGTGATACTTCTACATGTAAAATGACATTAGACTTGCGGTTGACTCTATTTAATAATGTACGACTATATATTGTTAACATACGATAATCTTTACAACAATTCAAATCTTCCGATTTTAGCTGAACTGATGAAAATTACAGCGCAGCTATTCTTCATTGAACCATGAACAAATTTTTAGAACGTTTTATTTTATTCAACACAATAAAATAAAATATTATAAGAAATGGCCTCAGCTCTAGCCTAAACAATAGGAAAACAATTTTGCATTGCTTCCGAACAAAATTCTTAAGCTTTTTTTTTCATTTATGGTAAGGATGGCCAGGCCGAATATCTGAATTCCTGAACTATTTGTATAATTTTGCAATTACTTTAGGAACTGATGATTTGAAATTATTAATTCGAGCATTTAATGTTACCTGTGGCGATTAAAAAGTTTTACAAATATGGATTAATAATTAGAAAAGTTCTTCTTATCTTCTTCTTCTTTTATTTTCCATCTTCTTTTTCTTGCCGTAAGAAACTTTTTGATCACGCCGGCCATATAATGGGACTTCCTAGACTTCTTGATACCACGTAGTTAGATAGTCTGTCCTCGCTATGAAGGGGAACTGTCGGACTGGGATTAAAACTTCGGTCTTGTCGTATGCAGACTGGTGCCGCTAATGCCTTGGCCACCGAACCGCTCCTAGTCAATCCAGTCAGTCGATCGGGGTGGTCATTCCTCACTACGAAAAAACATTCCGAATGGGATTCGATGGTGCCGATAGCTCCTCGACCTCCGGACCGTCCTAGTTAGTTATTGAGGATAGTCTAGGATAGTTATGTATGTCATTTTGACTTAGGTGACCTTGTTATCATTATGGCCATTTTATTTGTAATAAAAACATTAAGTATATAACTTCCAGAGGCTTTAGGACATGAATTTAGGTTTTCGATTCAAATAAGGCGAATTTGGATTTTTTTTTTATAATTGTTTGATATTATCATAAGTATAAGAGGCAGGTTTCAAAGTGCGTTAGAATGTAACGTGCCAAATTGTTTGTCGAATTTGTCTTGCACAGTCCTTGTTTGTCGTATTGCATACTGTAAGTTAACACTTAGAAGCTATCGATAGTTGACGTTGGACACTTTCCAGGAATACTTCAGCTATGTAAGTATTTCCGACAACGACTTTCAGGCAATTAATGAAGTCCTATTGCTGAATTTATAAAATTTTATTATACACTACTCATGGAAAGTAGAAGTGTTTGAATAAAATTGAAATGTTACACAGCCAATAGAAAAAAACTGCTCTCGTTCGATTTATTTTCCGTTTTCACTTAATCTCCCAACATCCCTTTTGTACCATAACTCAAGCCCTTACTTTAAAAGTTTTTTTTACGTTTTTTTGTTGTTGTTTCTGATCATCTTCTGGGAAAGTGAAAACTTCGAAGAAAGTCACCCTACATGTCACACCCCAAACGTACAATGTTACTCTACATTCGTGGTACACTTTTCTTTCAACTCAGTGTCCGAGATTCATCAAACCCAGCCTCTGTCTCTGGATACGACGATACGGAAGGTTTTTTTGTGATGGGTTCCCAACCCATCAATAAAAAATGACAGAGTCTTCACATTTGTTTCCCCTTGTCCATTTAGTTCATGTTCTTAGAAACTTTTTCTCTTCGTTAACGGTACAAAAAACACTTTTTTTTTGGTAAGATCGCTTAAATACTAAATTTTGGTGTGTGTACGAGTTTCACGATTCATTTTTTAGTTTCAAACTTTAGTATGTCTCATACAAAATTAAGAACACATGGAGCTATCAGTCAAGTTGTTCAAAAAAGTGCATTTGTTCTCTTATTCTTCTAGCAAGTATTAAGCATTCATTCGTATTGTTTCCAGCTTGCTCATTAAGGATGGTTTGTTCAAATGAACGAGATCCAGATTCTCTTTCAGGAGCTGTCTTTTTGTAGTTCTGAGCAAACCCTAACAAGGACAACAGTATTCCAATCTGGAGGCTAAGGCAGCATTCTATTAGGAAGAGGAGTTGAGGATTTTTAATCCCAAGAATTCAGTACTCTTTCGTGCTTGCTTATACTATAAGAAAAATTGTTGAAAGAAAAATTGTATAAAGTATAGATAAACGTAAGAAGGAGCTAACTGTCACTTGCATATCTCGTAAAGAAAGGAAGGCTGATAAGAAAGCGTTACAAGGATGGTTCAATAGACTATTGCCGCATTTTACTGCTTATCGAGAAAAGATCGGTGTTCTTTTTATTATTTGTTCAATTTATACTTGAACGGTACCTCATTTTTAGACTTATTTTGCTCTAGCTCTTGCTGAAATTCGGACATACTTTTGTCTTCTTTTGCTTTGCCACCCTGCAACTGTTGCTATTGCTTTCACACACACACACACCGTAGTTCCAAATGGTCTCACTACGGTCTGTTCGTTACCGGCGCAAATCTGGCCATGTACCGCACACGGTGACAACTGATTTCAGGGTTTCGTCCTGCAAGGAACGGCTGTTGGGCGAAGAAAATCTTGCTACACGCTAAAAGGTAGCGGGGCGCACCCGTCGAGTGTGTGTGTGTGTGTGTGTGTGTGTGTGTGTGTGTGTGTGTGTATGTGTTGCCTATTTCCTCGATGGGTCCCAACTTCAGGAAGTAATCTGACTGCTCACAGTGGCACACGCACGTACAGCCTATAAAGGAATAGCCGGCCCAGGTCGATTCCAGGCGGCAGCAGAAGTGGCGATTCAGGTAACAATCTTCCGCCAGGGCTGATCCTTTGCACCTTTCCACAAGAAAAGGTGTGCTATGGCATGTAAAAGGAAAACATCAAACAACACAGAAGCCAACCCCTAGGTCCGAAGGGGCCCGACAAGGATGCGGAATGTTGGATAAGGACGCACGAGTACTGCGATCGAACATTATATTCCCGCCAAGGCACGATGCCACACTCTCTCGGCAAGGAGTTGTTGATGATTTACTCGGCAATCTGATGTCAGTGAGCAAACATACCGTGCGTCATTGCCACGTTTGTCCAGTGCCAAAGTTGGAACACAGTGTCGTAACCGATGTGTATCCGGCTACAATCGTTGGAGTGTGCGACCGCATGTTGTGGATCTGGTGGAAACATTGTGGCCTTCAAACTAATGTCTATGAAGCTGCGATTGCAACGGACACTAATCGATGATTGTTGACAGCAGTTCTCTTTAAATCAAAATTAAGCGTTCGTACTTGTTTCAAGTTAAAGCAGCGACAAAAAAACAGAAGCCGGTAAGTACAGCCAGACTTTAGTTGCATGCAGTTTACGAGCGATAAAGGGTGTCGATTACGGTACACGATGCGATTGCAGAGTTGGCTGAATTGATAGTTCAAATCACTGGGGATTGGTGAAAAATGTGGACCAAGTTTTTGTTATAAATCCATCTTGAAAATCGAATCTTCGTACAAGATCTTATCATAACAATTGTTTGCTGCATTTAAGTGTTAGTACAGTGATCAACCGAACTATACGAATATCTTTTTTTAAAGTAAAAGAGAACTAGAAGAATTAGCTGAAATCGTTTTTCTAATATGCTGTCAAAAATAAGAGAACACACATTTTGAAAAATAAATTGCAGTTTTACACAAACTTTAACAAACATGATTGACCC
>KB663655.1:3679144-3712133 GCA_000349025.1 Anopheles minimus
CACATAACATAACTTCACGAACTTACTCACGAGATTTTTTTCTCTTCGCTATTGTTATGGTTTAAAATTAATTTTGAAATATTTTATAATTCATTTTTGGCTTCCTGCCAAGCAGTTTTTATGGGAAAAAGACGACTTTTTTCATTTTTTTATTTGATTTTCTATAGTGTTGCTATCACATGAGTTAATTCCATTTTTTTTAAATAACTTAATACATTTTTAAAAATCTAATGAAAAAATAATGCAGTAAGGCAGAAAGGTATTATGTTACAGAAAGTTCGATAAAATATAGCAAAGTTGAACCACCCTCAAGTGGTTGTTAATTGTTAAAGTGTGTGTAAAATTAAATATTTTTTTAATATGTGTTTTATTACTGTTTACAACTTACTAGAACATCATTTTCAGCAAACTCTTCTAGTTCTTCTATTAAATAAAATAAAAAAATGATCATATAGTTCTATTAAGCACTGTATTACTGATTCGGTGGTGATATTACTAGAAGAAGTAAATTCAACATTGCAAGATCGTTGATTAATCAACACTCAAACATACCTAAGCTACCTTTAGCTGAAGCTCCTGTTAATTCCCAGTTAATTGATCTTGAACCATATGCATCATAGCACCATTCGAAAACCCAAGCGGTAGAACACCTAATCCTAACCGCACGCTCAATTTAAGCATTTGTTTGCATTCCGTTTTATTTCACCTAAAAAAACACCTTTAACCGCGTGTCCAGTAGAAAGGGTTTCTCCTAACAGGAGGCAGGCTAATCTATGCTGACCGTGACCAAAGTTTTATCGCAATTAACTGCGGCGGAACACAAAAGTTTACTGTAATCGTGTCACATCGACGAACCGCGAACTTGCCAAACAGGTTCTCCTCTTATCCGTGAAGATCGAAATCCGTTGATAGCACGTGGATATGGCGTAATGGAAAATGCAATGGTCAAGTTGTGGCTGCTGCAATCTTGTTGTCCCCTTGTCGATGGAACCCTTTATTCCCGAGTTTACTTTTCCGGCACGCGTTGACCGTTGAAAAACATCACCCTAGCGTATTCCTATGCAAGCACACCGTAGGAAACTCGCAAGGTTTCTTATCCTTTTCTATCCCCGTATACTGACCTACTGGAATGAGACCTAATCAATCCCCGGTTTCGAATAATACGATTTCACCAACATTCTTGAAATTGAGATCATCCATACATTTAGTGTGCTCACTTTCATTCCAATTCGGAATACTTCTCTGATCTTTCCGCTATTCATCGTTTGAAGTTTCCACGGAATGGATTGCAAATTTCTACTTAAGAGGTAAAGCTTCCTTTAAATGAGTCTCCTTTATACCCTGTACGCCCGTAAGCCGCTTTCACCTTTGCATATTTCATATTCCATTTTAAGCCGATTCCTTTGGATTGGTAGACGAGAAGCGTGCACGTGAAACGAATTTCGATAATCAACTATTTGCGGCATTTGTGAAGTACTGTTCAAAAGAAAAAAAAAACTCCTTACTGTAGCTTTGTAAAGATCAACATGAAGATAAAGTTGGATTTAAGAATATAAGGCATGGAAAAAAAGATGCAAAAGTACATTTCCAATGCATAAATAATGTGTAAAACAATCATATATTTTGTGTTGTGTTGATGTAAAAATGTTAATACCACATCGAAGGAGAGGTAGTTTTTATACTCATATTCTGTAAAATCCACACCGTTTATTATAAATTCATCCGATCCGAAACATCCGATGTTTCGAAAAACATGTTTCGCCTTGATAAGTAAGACGATCATGCCTGCGTAATGGTTTACTGGAATTTTTACAAAGTAGAATATTCTGATTTTTAATCCTGGAGTCTGTTCAGTAAAGATTCGAGCCATGATCTTCGGGATATCAAACCAATCGTGAAAGGTCATTAACAATCACGCAACCAGATAGCCGAATGGTTAGTTTTTGCTGTGGCAAAAACGGCCGAGAAGGGATTTTGGTATCGGTACTGTTGGAGGAAAACTGTGGAAAACTCATACATTCACATCCTAGCTTTACTTTAGCGACAGAGAGTAGCGACTAAGTTAGAGTTAGGACACTTTGTTGGACGTTAAAGTCCAAATATCTTGGCAAAGGTAAGACCGCGACTAAAAAAAACTCAAACTAGCAGAGCCTATGTAAATCTTCAACGAATAATCAGCGACCCGCTCCCTAAACACTCACTCAAACATTTTGAAGGGGCCTTGAAGATCGATGATGGATGAATCATCCCCCCCCCCCCCCCCACAGCAATCTGAGTATCTGAGTATCCATGATCAACGATGTAACGATTCGATAACTTCCAAACATTGTACATGCACAGCAGGATTGTGATGTCTATTGAAAAATCTCCGGCTTAGTGGTAAGAACGGATTTTTTTAATAAATTCAAAAAAAAATAACAAATAGGAGTAGTTTTGAATAATATTTGTTCAAAGTTTTACCTAAACCTGTACCTAAAAGTATAAGAACTAAATAAAAGGCTCATTAGAAACAATAGTTTTGAGACCTGCGCTCTTTATTTGCGTTTTGACTTGAAGAGCAATTTCTGGATATTGCATTTTATTACAAGTTACAAAAAAACTGATTTGATAGATTATATTTAAAACATGTTTTAAAAATGGACCAGAGTAGGTGGAATCAATGGAAATGACCTCAAGCTCTGTACTATTTGGACTTCTTCAGATAAAAAGCTCTGAGCTTCACTAAAACACAACAAAAGTGACACGAAGTTCACAAAACAAGTGTAATATTATCTCTTTTATTGTAATTTACGGATATCCGGTGCTCTGTCAGGAGAAGTGGAAAAGAACTAATTTTTTAGAACATATTTAATTATTTTCGTTTTGTTTTTTTTTTTGCTCTCTGGATAAATCTAATCTTGATTCATTTGTATAATTAACAGCACAGCTTACAATATGAAAGATTTTAACACGTTTAGCATTTTGAAAAGGGGGAAATGTTGGAATACGTTGGCATTTTACATCAGCACCGTTCCAACTGATCCTTGTTACAATACGTGTCCTTCGACTGGAATGCAACGATAATGTCCAGCTACCCATGTACATGAGCTTCCCATGTTAACTATCCCAGTATCTATGATGTTTCTAATTGAATTGACACGAAATAAGGCGCCCTATTCAGCTTCTACCGCCAACACCTGAGTGCTGTTCAAGCTAAACATTTCCAGACACACATGTTGTAAACGTAATTAGGTCCGTAAGTCTCGTTCCGTTCCATGCAGTAACAGTGGCGGACGGTTCCCACACTCCGACCACTGGCCTTTTTCACTCCCTAAGCATTTTAAATCCATACGACACACATTGCATGTTGCATCCTGGTTCGTATCTCGTTTTATTCATCAACCGTTCCTATTTGCTTCGTTGTCTAGCGTGCGTGCGACTTAAATTAAAATTATGATATTTCACTACGCACCACTACGTGATTGGGGTTCCGACTCACATAAAAACCAATACCCCAACATTGATTGTGGTCGCTATCATTAGCGAGCTATCGTGGACGAGATTGATCCCTATCTGTACGACACTTTGACCAGTAAGTAATTACTCCCTTGTTAGTTGATAGCAATTGGTTGATTAATAGGGACTTTTATTACTAAGTTTAACCATGCTAGATGAATCATTTTATAACGTCTTTTTTCCAAATGCCATCCCAACGAACGTGCTGTGTGTGTGAAGCTTTTATTTAGATTAAAAATTGCCTTAAAGATTGTAATATAAAAATATCACTAAAATCATTTTAATGTTCTGAAATTATTCGAAACACATTAGTTTACTTTAGTGTTTAATGTTCAAAAAACAATTCAATTCAATTTTTTCATTAGCTGTACGTAGACCTACCACAAACCTTCAAATGGAAACCCAGTGCTGTTGCATGTCTACCGGAAGATGCCCTAACGTTGAGCCCGGTAGCCTAAAGCCTTGATTAAATCTCACACGATTTCCGCATTGAATATTACTGTTTTTTTCCTCCTTTTCTTTACCAGAAACAAACCCAATAGGGAGAAAGCTGATCGCATTGCGTAGGCCAAAAAAGGGGGAAAAACAAGGGAAAAGTGCAAAAATTCTACCCATAAGTAGTTTATGGCCGCTGGTTTGGCCCGGTGCCCCTAAGGTGGCGCCCCAGGTACCAGTCAACAAATCGTTATATCGCAGCATGATCAAAACGATGTGTTAGAAATGGGCAAAAATTTATGGCATTTTCTTCCCGTGTGGGTAAACTCTCTGCTCTGTCTTTTAATTTGTCTCGGTCAGGACGAGCGCCTTACGAGTAAGGAAACGCTGTGCACGGAAGAAGGTGAACCAGGGAAGAGAAAGGTGAAAAGGGAAGGAAGAAAGATTGCAACACATCAAGAAACGAAGGAAGCTGCACAACCGGCGAAAGGTGGCGGTACGAATCATAAATTCTAAGACAAGCCTTCGCGCACATCCGGAAATGTTTGAAAATCAAACAAAAGAGGACGAAAAATTTCTCCCAATTCTATATGTGCAATGTGCGTATGCGTTTGCATGGTGTACGTGTACGTAAGCCGATATCCCCGGACCGTGCCAGTTGACCGGACAGCTTGCACATTTTCTTAGGGGGTTTCGTTCGACTGTGTGCAGCTTGCATAAGCTGTGTGCAATTTTTTTGGAAAGTATTCAAGATTTACACAACAAATATCATTGTGAAACGTTTGCAACATCTCACAACATCGAACAGTCCGCATTTAAACCGCTCCAATGTATAAAATATGGAATGGAAATATTATTCACAGTTGGTATAATGCAAATAATTCTACCTTTCTCTCCACCCCGCTATAGAACTTCTGGTAAAACCAAACCTAACGCAGAAAAATAACCGTTTTTATGTAAGTTAGCAGTGTTTTGGTTCAGTTGATTTCCGGAAAAAATCTGCAATATCGTTCCCCGGTATACCATATGGTACATGCAATATGGACCCTTCGCGTTTCATGCTTTGTTTTATGCTATCCTGTCCACCCGCCCCACTCGATGGATTGCACGCTTGTAATTTATTATTTGGCACCTGTATGCAAATTATCTGGTTCCAAAGTTTAACATTTGGCTTCTGCGGACTCGACCAGATGCTTAAAACCAAAAAAAATGTTTGCCAAAAATGTAACGGGTCACGGTACTTTGAAGGGGACCGAAAAAGGGGGTTTTTAGTGTGGTGATGAGAGAGGGTGCAAATGGGAGGAGTGCATGATGCATTTGTTACGTGGACACGTGTGACCTGAGATATGATTATTCTCCGAACGATTGCCGTCATATGTCAGTCATTAGTGTAGTACAGAGATGTCAAACATGGGGCCCGCGACGACGATTGAGCCGGCCCGTGACACCTTTGAGACAAACCAAAAAACAACGATGTCTAGTGCACACTATTTGTATAATTCTAACGCTTGAAAAGAAAATACAGTGTTTCGTTCCCCTGCTGCTGAGAGAGAATTCCATACAAAATGTTGGACTAGAATAGAACTAGATACTAGTTGGATTGATAGAACTAGAATAGAACGAAATGCCACATACCAGCGTCTACAACATTCATTTCATGTTTTTCAACATCTTAGAATGCTCTCTTTCCCATTAACTGATCAGTTTGAAGCCTGAAAACAGCTGTAGAGTACGTTTGGTAACATATCCGTCTATTCGATTTATTGAATTGTGCAAGTTGTTCCAATTTTACATGATTAATGCACGTTTGATAACGTATGCATTAAAAACGACTTTTCTCAAATGGATGGTAAAACAAAACAGAAAATCGGTTACAACTAAACGCTAAGGTAGCAAATTATACTAAATTTTTATCTTTAAGTGATTTAAAATTTCACAAAAATATGTGTACTTCCTGCCAGCATACAGCGCTTTGACGAGGACTTTGGTCATAGATGTCAAAGAGAAGTTTGTTGACATTTTCTTCAACTCCACCGGAGCCTTTCTACCAAATTATCCGTGATTTCGGCCACAAAATTATTCAATATATATGCTCCTCTTCAAAATTACCCAGAAATTCTCGGTCGAGCAGATCTGGACAGATTGGAAGGGGTTGCCAGGCTTGGGCACCACCGGAATGTATAACCGCTCCTTTTCTTCGAGTGTTGGAGCTAAATTCGATCAAAACACCACGTCCTCATATTTATAGTACTTTTTAATGAAGGAGGCATTATTTTAGAGGCGATTGGCAAAATAAATCTCGCTGGTCACTTCTACTCCCGATGAAAACATTTTTCCCTTCCTTCTTTCGTTTGAGCTTCTGCTGAATCCTCCAGTCGCTTAAAACGGTCGATCAGGACGGTGAACGGTGATCAGGACCATTCTTTTACTAGTTTCACTGTTCTTGTTGTAGCTGCTGTATATTAGCTGATAGAGCTGCTTAAGTTTGAAAGCATATAATCAACAAATATAGATTGAAAATGGAGCATTGAACCGACAAATAGGTAGCCGAATTATAACATGAAAAAATCAGAGTACTTTAACGCTTTTTTAATGCATACGTTGATAGAGAGTTTTAAAGAATTTTAAATAAAATAGTAAATATTCAAAATATTAATTTTAACACAGGTAAGAGTAATGTTGAAGATATTTTATAATCCTGCAGTACCTGTTTTAGTTTAAATAACTTCACGAGTTTGACATCACTGTTGTAGTAGATGGGGTCTAATAGAAGTTGTATAATTTTGAACATCGAGATCCATCGAATGGTTTCATGATGTTAGAGAACATCAAAAAAATTCATACTATAAAAGTATGCATATTTAGAACATCTTTCATTGCTCGATCACTCATACATCCAAATAATCCAAGGATTCAAGGATCGTCGCCGCCGACAAATCTCAAAGCAAATTTTATCGTATTTTCCATTCTTTTCTGTCCAGTATCATTTGACGGTAAAAAACGTTGCACCCTTGCATGTATTGATTCGAAACGATCCTTCCTTAACCCAATTTGTTCATGCATATGGAATAGATAGATAAATGGGTAGTGCGACGGAAAAGGGATCAAGCTGCACGAAATCGGTTTGGCTGTGATCTTCGCAGTACCGGTACTGCAAACGTATTATCTTCCTCCGTCTCGATTGCATTTGTAATCGAGAGAGCAAAGAAAAAAAAGGGTTCAGCAGTGATCTCTTACCTTGGTGCCGCAGGTGAGAGCATTAAGCTTCCGATGCAGTCTTTTTCATTGCCTTTTTTCCAATTCTAGGCTCGAACAGGGAAACGTTAAGTGAAGCATATCGAAATGGGCCAAAAATTTTTCCATTTTTTTGTACGGAAATTACTGCTCGCTTCTTTCTTTACTTAATCGCATCGACAAATCTTACGCCGATCCCCCGGAAAATTGCACGCATAGGATTTTAATTAATAGTTCAAGCCGCCAAGACGGTACAATAAAGCGGCAATCGGATGAACCCAATTAAGCAAACAGGATCTTTGCTGGTGAAGAATGTATCCATGTACACAAAAGCGAACACCAAATCCTGCGTGTATGCGTAAATGTACGTGATAGTTTGTTAATTGAGATAGATTACTTTCTTAAATGAACTGCAACATATTTCATTTCGAACGCAATTTATTCCATGCAGCAGCATTCAATCTGTTGATCCTGAAGCGATTTATCGGTTAGAAATGATAATCGCATATACACTTTAAAATTGTGCTATTGGTTTACGAGCTGCCTGGTGGGCCCATTCTTGTAATTATAGCACCATACAAGAGCACATGTGCCAGGCCAATAACGTTAGCAACAACAAAAACTTGATGCAATTCGTGAGCAACTACCATAAATCCATTGACGCTGTTTACCCGTATGATGCTATCTACACAGTTACCAGAGCGGCCTTCGGAACTATGCCTTCCAACATTCTATCGGGCCATACGGGAAAGGCTACGATATGGAGGATCACAAGTGACCTGGATTAGTTGTTATCTTATTGATTGATCGTATTCCGCGAGGATAGGGCCCCCACCAGTCAACATCCTTCCATGCCGCCTATTAGTCTTTCTTGGCAATAGGACCTTGAAAGGAGCCATTCGCAGGACTTCGGGGACCATACCCGACTACTAGGGCATTCGTGAGCGAACTTTACTACTGGCTTCGACAGTCCTCAACTATGCGGTAAACAAACAGCACCTTTAAAGGTGTGAGACACATTCTGGAGTACTTCCTAACTTGTGGCTTTCTGCTTGATCATCTCGTAACTAGCGTGCTGGTCGTTAATATGATACGAAAGCTTCATAATTCTATGTGCTCAAAAACGCTGTTTTGTTAGTGTGGTGGTTGTCAATGTGGTGGTCTTCTCCAACTCAAGGACTAGGTTTTTTATTGTTAAACTGCCTCTCCATGACTAGCGTATGGAATTTGCACAATTGTTTTTCATTACTAAATTCCTCAATGATGTCGTCGGTCAACTTATAAGTGCTTCCCATGATGTACTTCTGCTCTCTGGTCAGGTCATTGCTAGAGTACTGCTCAGTAATCTGGACACATACGGCTCATATCCACATCAAGCGTATCGAGTACTTGCAAATATCTTTAAGTCGGTTCGCTGTTGTCCCCTGGTTCGCTGGAGGTTTGACTTCCACCTGCCTCCTCAATCCTTTCGCTCTTGATTACTTTCCTCTCTCAGACGCCCCGCCCTGCCTCACCCCTTTTGCGGATAGATTTAATTTGATTTTAAGTAATCATAAGTTTGTTTGTTAAGCCTTTAGGTAGCACTCGGATATTCCTTGGTTCTCTAGACTCACTAAAATGTATGTGTCACAGATTAATCACCGCTTACCACAGGTTCACTTCAGCTAAATTCGTCTTTTTTCTCGATGTTCTACTTGCGTCCAACTTCGACCATTAACGTTATTTCTTTATGTGATCATCCATGATCAACTGTTCCATGCCATCGAGAGGGCTAACCGGTCCCACAACTATCAAATAAAATATAATTAAACAAATGATGATTAACTTGCTTAGATGAAATCTGCTGCAAATTACTAATATACTACTTATCTTGTGCTTCCAGAACACTATGCTGAAGTGGGTCGTAACGCGCGCACCACAAACTATGTGCAATGAATGGCAAACGCATCACGATCGTCCGTGGCGATGGAACATGGATACCCGCTATCCTGACCAGAAAATAGATTTTGAAAACAACAATAACATACACCCGAGCGGGACAAAGATTTGCTGCGAAGACACCAACACCCCGTACGATCACGTTAATTCCAAATGTGCAGACTCTGCAACGATGACACTGACGGCAAACGCATCATCCAATACGCGTTCTAGTGCAAATCTCAACAATACGGCGTCTTCCTTCCGTTACTTCTTAGTAAACAATCATTCCTCTCCTCTGACTATGTTGAGACATCCCATCGGTGTCGGTGCGTCACGCAACACATCTCCCCGGTGTGGTGCTGCTTACCGTAGAGCAGCTGCCCAACGAAGGCAGCGACGACGACGACTCTCGAGCCTTCACATTCGCGAACCATCGGAACTGGCATCACCCAGCTACCGGCCCGCTGATGATCCCGCGAATGATTTATCCAACGATCTACTTATCACACCGTTACCTGATCGTATGACTACGGTTCCCGTGGCGACAACACAGTGGCAGGAGGTTCTGGACATTTTCTCAACCGAAGGCGAACACTACAATGAGCGCGAAATCAAAACACCCGAAAGGATAACGTCGTCGAACCAGAGCACAACCCAGCTAGTAAGACGACGAGCCGTACGCCGAAGAAAAACCGCTCAATTTTGTACGAAAGGCGTTTGACGTCAGTATGAGACGAATGTTTGTGCGCAAGTTTTGCATTAAATCGCCATACTATAATAGCTAAAAAGAACACATAAGGGGAAAGATAGTAGAAACAACAGAAACATTGACTTAAACTAATATATTGCTACAATACATATACAACAAACTGAAAAAAACCCATCTTCACATTGCTGTATTTTGTTGTTGTTTACTTTATTTCTCTTTCATATACTCGTTCTGTATATATCGGTTGGAGAGGAAAGAAAAATGTAACACATGCTAGTTTTAGTTTGCACCCTAAACTTTTGCACCGCACTCCTGTCCAATATGCCATTATCGCGCCGAATCATTTTCACCTGCTAGCAATTTAATGTTTCCTCTGTCCGCGGAAATGGAAAGATGCACCGTCGACGTGTTCACCTTCCAAAAGTCGTTTCATATACTTAAAACAGCAACAAATAGAGGAGACACGGCCTCTATTCTACCGCGTCGGCAATACGTTTACGCTTGCAAACGAAACATGTTTCAAATTCCGTAACATAACTCCCACACACGGTTCCTTTAACGCATTCGATCGCTTTACCATTCTCGTTGCGCATCAGTTTCATTATGCATTAAGATGTGAATACTGACGAGAATATTAACCTTCCCAACTACTAACTGTGGTACTGTAGATTGATGTGTCTCATGTTTTCCTTCATTTACAATGGTTTTCTGTTTTTTTTTTTTGCATTTGCCATTTGCTTTTTAACTGTCGCTCTCTATTTACTCTTGGTTTTCAACGCGAACGTTCACTCTTTTCCATTGCATTTTTAGCCTAGTGTAATATTACCAGTTATGGATTTTAGTTTCCATGTGTCTCGTATGTACTACTACTTTGGATATCAAGGTTTAATTTCAATCTGCATACCACTACCACACGCTAATATATCTAATTCACTCTTTTCCCCCCGTTTTATCTGCCTACCTGTCTGCCTGCTCAACATCTTGCTATCTCTTTACATCCCACCGGTCCGGCTTAATATCGTTTCACAACATCGTACTGCCATTAACACCGGTCCGCTCGCACCCGCTTTCCTAATTCATTCCCATCCAGATTAACTATTGTGACGGGATAGTAATGATTCATCAGTTCCATTAACCGTTATCAATTAGCCATTGCTGTACTAGAGTTAACTGTATTTACATGTACAATGGGGGTTTGTCCTAATGTATATGCCCGTTGCTTGTGGCTGTTTAAACCTTCGAGCGCAAAATTTCCGACTAGCATCATCAGTGCATTTTTCAACCTTGCGCCTGGCATTAGGGAGAAGGGGAATTGTTTTCATCAAATTTGATTTTTTCCAATCCAGGGACTTGGCTTAGAACTGTTACTACTAATGGTTCCCAAGCACTAGTGTTAAATACTGAATGATTATTTTCAGACAGGTTTGTTGGCAAAAGGAAAAAAAAAATATTTCGACAATGTATAGCACAGGCTATAGGAAACTTAAAACAAGCTTAATAAATTTAACTAACATAAGTCACAGCATAATAGGTTCAAGGTTGCATTAAAACATAATTAGCCTAAGTAAATTCTTCAAAGGTACAGACTATACAAACTTTAGAGTTCAAGTTCTCTTCTCTCTCTCTCTCTCTCTCTCTCTCTCTCTTTCTCTCTCTCTCTCTCTCTCTCTCTCTCTCTTTTGCAGTTAATGCTATTGGATTTTCTATGCTGTTTTGCCATAGTAAAAGAAACGCCAAAGTATAGGATAAAGTTTTAATAACATAAAGCTAATGCTTGTACTGTGTGTATTGCTTAGGTTGTAATTAAACAATATTAACCAGTGTTAATGAAGAAGCGCCAAATACAGACACACATGGCTGGCACAATTAACAGTAATCACAGGAGTTGTAGGCTATATAGATATAAATTACTAATAGAAAAAACCCAGAAATCCTGATCTACATGAACCAGTTTTAGGTTAATGTATTATTTCATGTTCCACCAGGATGTTTCTAAAGGCGAAATAATCTTTTGCTGTGAAAATTCCGTCCAAAAATCCAATTCTTTGACGTGTGAAGATAGTTAAATCAATCCAATTACAAAAGACATGAAATAAACCTTTCATTAGATTGGGTGGGCAGTAGATTCGTCGTACTTTTGATATTACGATTACGAATAACACTCGAAACAAGCCTTCCCTAGTGTTTATTACTATTAGCAGCCTTTTTCCGATCGTTCGTCAATTAATCGGTGCTACTAACAGCGTCAACTTTCAACCAAACAAGCACATTTGCTGAAATTTATAAATAGCCCGTTTAATGTTTGTGCCTGCATTTTACTATTCCAAGCGCCAATGATCCACCATTGCGACCCCAATATGCCATTGATCCTTTCAATAATTGCCTGCACCGTTGTAAAACTGAAAGTTGTGGAAATTCACCGGCGTTTTGGGGCTCGAACACATGTACAGAAAATCATCGTTTTGCAATTGTGTCTGCGTGAAGTTTGGTTCGCTTGCGCTGCGATGGAACTTGGGCATGGTTCGTAACATATTTTCCAGCATGTTTAGCAACAGTCGGAAGAGCGGTCGTTCGTCGCGGTTAAACTTGATGCAATCTTCGACGCATCGTTTCAACGCCTGCGGACAGTCGGTACGCACCTTCGTCGAGTCTGGCCGCAGCTTACCACAGCCAACCATGAACAGTATCTGGTCCTTGTTGTTGATGTGATTGTACGGCAGCTGCTCGGTCAACATTTCGTACAGCACGATCCCGAACGCATACACGTCGCTTTGGAACGAGTACGGGTTCTGGTCCTTCATGCGGATCACTTCCGGGGCCATCCAAAGGATGCTGCCGGTCGGTTGGTTGGATTGCTGCGAACCTGACCACCGCACCTTCGCCGTTGCCAGTCCGAAATCGCCTATCTTTACCGAGAAATCATCGTGCAAGAAAATGTTGTTCGACTTCAAATCCCGGTGTATGATGTTTTTCGCGTGCAAATAATCCATCCCTTGAGCAGCCTGGCGCGCGATATCGATCAGCGTGTTCAGCTTGAACTTGGTCTCGTTAACGTGAATGTGTTTGTACAAGCTGCTACCTTCGCACCATTGCGTCACGATCGCTAACGACGGCTTGCTGACACAGCCCATGAACAGCAGGATGTTGCAGTGGCGCGTTTTCTTCAGCATTGCAACCTCATTCTTGAACGCTTGCAACTGTGCCGGGCTGGGCGTTTTCACGTTTAGCGTTTTTACCGCCACCGGTCCATGCCAGTGCGCTTTGTAAACAGTACCAAATGAGCCGGAACCAATTCGTTGTCCTATTAAAATCTCTTCCGCCTGAATGTTCTGTGGGAGGACATTTTGTTACGTACGAGAGAGCAGTTGTTAGTGGCTCATTTCGAACACAAAAATACAACGCGGTATTACTTACCCAATTTTCATCTGATTGTTTGGAATCTCTCGGTGACAGCAGATTCTTATTGCTTTCATCTGCCGAACGGGCTCGCGGTCTTTTGCTGTGGTTCAACGTGTTTGTGGGCGATGCTTGTGTGGAATGCGAATGTTCTTGATTTGCTTGCGCCTAAAAAGAATGAAAAAAGCATAACTTACTTGCTCCCTTAACGCTTCATTAAAAGCAACAACGCAATTGGGGCAACAAAAACCGAATAAGGAACCACTTGGGTAAAAAGCGTTCACGCCTACCTGTAGCGGTCGATTGCTGATCACGTGTCGATTTTCCCCACCAAAGAATGGCTTTATCACATTATTAATGCAAACATTCGGAGCCGAGTTGGAACGATCGTGCTGATTGAGTGAACGCGGATGTCGCAAACTAGTACTGTACCCACCCGCCCCCGGATTGATGATGCCGGCCGTGCTCTCCGGGTTTGCCAGCAGCACGTGATAAAATGTGCTATCCATGTGCCGTTTGCTACATATCGGTGGCACCTTGTCGACGCATCGCTGGTGAAATCTATAGTTGCACTGGTTGCAGTAGAACCCGGTAAACAGCAGCCGGCGGCAGCACTCGCAGAACGCAAGCGAGAAAAACGTTTTCCGAATGAACTGATGCGAAATGTAGGTTGGGAAACCGATATCCAGAATCCGAACAAACACCTCATCGCAGTTCAATGCGCTTACGTCCGTTTCCCAAGGAATCGGATAGTCATTGTTGCCGGCTGTTACTTCACAGAACTCGCAGGTCAGATTGCGACGTTTCAATGCCTTAGCTAGAGCGTCCTTTAACCGCATCCCCGGAATAACCTGCACGGATGTGCGCTGCTGATTCGGTAGGAAGGCTCGAAGCAGCATCTTCGACTGTCTGCTCAGTGTACCGCACATGCTTTCGGTCTGAAAACAATCCAACAAAATTAAAGTGTTCCACGAGACACTTAAGATAAAGTAGGAAGAAAAAACACCTAAACGTTTGCTTACCTCTACCCGTTCTTCCGGGTCGGGCGGTTCACTGGGTTCGCTTAGCTGCTCATTTTGCAACTGTATTTTCTTCTCTATCAGATCCTGTTCCTTGATTTCCAGATCATGCAGCTTCGAAGTGAGTTCCTGGTACTCCTCCAGGTACAGCGCCGGCGGCTGTTGGAAGTCGGCAAATTTCGCATTCAACGCATCGATGTTTTCCCGAGTTACATGAATCACGGACTTTATGTTCCGCAGGTCTTCCTCCAGCTGCAGGTACGGATCGAGCTCATCATCCGTGTCTTCTGCATCGGCCGAAGACATCGAATTACTTTCCGATCGCTAGCAGCAACAAAGAACAGCTAGCGATGCTTTTTACTCAGCTGCTCTGCTTCCTTTCACTTGGCAAGATTTAGTTTTGCGCAAGAAAATGGTTCCCCGACAGTAATTTCTTCCGCCGTAGCTGTTTCTTCAGCTTCAGGATCAAAAATTGGTTTTCTTTTCTTATAATTTTTGGATTTCTTTGCCTACATCCACTTCTTCTTGCCTTTTTCTCCTGACGAGCTATTCACTCGGATAGAATTACTGTAGCAAATCTTGGTCGGCTTCAACTTAAATATTCGTCTCCTAGCCTGATGGTAACGGCATGTACGAGAGGACGAATTGCACTACACTTTGGCGATAGTTTAGCCCGTTTTGCCAGCTAATTTGTTTAATGTAGAAGTTTATTTTCGTTCTTGTTACAAGCTTTTTCACTACAGTTTGTTGCTTTACCCAGATAACAATTAGCTTGGAATTTGTATGCAAACCTGTCAAAATCTTTCCCTTGGCCAAGATCGATAGACGCAGCAACGTGCGCGATACCAATTGACAAGCGCAGCACTGTGTTATCATCTTGGTCATAGCTGCTCCAAATCCAGTTAAGCGTACGCTACACACAACGCAAATGTTCTTTACAGTAAAGTTGATTTGAGAACACTCTTTCTACACATATCAGACATCTAAGTACGGTAGACTAGCAAGTACGTATACTTCTGACACTGTTACCATGTCAAAGACGTGTCCGAAACTTAAAGGAACACTAGAGCTAACGCTGATAAGTACCCATGACTTGCGGGAAACCAATAGCCACGTCCCGTCGAATAGTTCGGATACGTTTGCCTAATGCGTACCTGGATGTCCGCTTTGTGTAAATTAGAAATGATACAATTAAATCCATAAATTATAGTTTTCATCGAGTAGTATTTTTTAAAATTTATTTTCAACTTCAGCATACCTGGGTATGTCAAGCTTTTTGTATGAAGACGTTTTTTATTAATTGATAAATAACGGTTTCGATTTATTTAATCGATTGTTAACCCTTCCAACGCCGGGGAAATGACATCTGTCCTTTATCTCTCAAGAGCAAATTGCTATTGCATCTCACTCATTCCACAGACGATCATAATTAGAAACAAAAGAGAAAAAACTTCAGGAACAGGCATCTCCCAGCTCTGCTCTACACCACCCATGTATGGGTGATGCGGTGTTGATAGTGTTAATGTGCTGTATCATTTAGTGTTCCTTTAACTTATTTTGCAATACTAAAAGCAATCTCAATAGAAAAAAACAGCATTTTCCTACGCAGAACATTCCAACACAAATTTAATTCCCGAGTAAGCCGTCAACATACGTATATAAATTCGGTTTTCTACTCTATAGTTATAATAAACCCACCCATTACCCGTGGTATCCGTTAATCTAATCAAAATAAAGCCCTGATGTGCACGGATAATCAGCGTTTCGCAGTATTGTATGGAAATAATTTGGCCATCACTGTTCGCATCACCGACCAGTGTGCACAAATCGCGCCAACTTCCTATACACATCTTGAGTTGCCCAGTTAACGACAGCTGCTGTCAGAATGATGAAATAAAAAAGAGCTTGTCTCGAGTTTGTTTAGCTGGAGCCGCACAATTTGGCCGTAGTAATTAATATTTACACGATTTGTATGTACGAAATTCACTTTTAAAAGTTTTAATTTGCTTGTTTGAGGTAAGATGCACTTTGTTGCTGCCCGTACAGTATGTACGGAGAGCTATATTGTACACTTTAACGCTCGTCTGTTTGTACGGCATCAGACAAGCGAGATATTCCCCTGTTGTTTACCTGAAGCATATACAGAAGCTCACTGTTTTACCTAAAATTTCCAGCAATTATTTCCACGCTGTTCTCATTATCCTCATATGTGAACTTTATTTACCGAAGCACGTGTCCCTCGCAGCATGGAATTAGACAACAGTGAGTACTACGCGCATAGTGTTTTGCGGTCGAAACAGATACCGCTTGCCGCTTGATGCATGATAACTTGTAATTCTTGCTTTGTTCTTGCAGATGATCACGATCAGCAGCAGTATTATGAACCAGAGTGTCAGCAGGCTCAACATCATCAACAGGGCACGCAACCATCGAACCAGGCGAGTGCTCCGAAAAAGTCGGCCAAGCAAAACAATGCACTGCCACTATGGGGCAATGAAACGTCGATGAATTTGAATCCATTGATTCTAGCAAACATTCAGGGATCGAGTTATTTCAAAGGTAGGTATATGGAATAACCGATTCAAGTCATTGGCATGAGATGTCTTATTTGATCGTGTCAATGTATTCGCAGTGTCCTTGTTCAAACTGAAGACTTACCACGAAGTTGTAGACGAAATATACTATCAAGTGAAACACTTGGAACCATGGGAACGGGGTTCTCGGAAAACGGCGGGCCAGACAGGAATGTGCGGTGGTGTAAGTTTTGTTGCAGTTGATGGATGTTTTTAGCAAATTTGTAATTTAAAAATGCCTTGTTTTGCAGGTACGCGGTGTAGGAGCTGGTGGAATAGTTTCAACGGCATTTTGTTTACTTTATAAACTGTATACACTACGATTAACTAGGAAACAAGTTAATGGACTGCTTACACACGGCGATTCTCCCTACATCCGCGCACTAGGTGAGTTATGATAGTTATGCAGTTATCTACACTGATGATCAAATACTAATCTGGCCCAGAAGGCAATATATGTGACCTAGCTTGAAAGATTCTCACAAGGCTAATCTTTATCAACAACGCAGGTTTTATGTATTTACGCTATACGCAACCTCCGGGTGATCTGTTCGATTGGTATGAACCGTACCTAGTAGATGAAGAGGAAATCGATGTTAAAGCTGGTGGAGGCCAGGTATGTCTGTACTGATTTATTATGCTAATCCAAATATAAATGGCATTTATTAACCTACTCATCTATATTTCTACAGATAATGACTATTGGACAGATGATACGGCAATGGTTGACGAAGCTCGACTGGTTTTCAACTCTATTCCCCCGTATACCGGTACCGATCCAAAAGCAAATCGACTCAAAGCTTGACCAATACGCTAGAGAGAATGGTGTTTCATTCGCTGATACTCAACCTGACCGTGGTGCAACAGCTGCGGGTGGAAAACAAACGCGTGGCGGACCATCCGGGCCATCAACCAATGCAAGAGGATCCGGACCAGCCACCTACACCGAGGAACGAGAATCTGCACGTTATGAACGAGGTGTGGCAGTACAGTCGTTTAAAGAAAAACCTGTAAAACGGGATATGTTTGATCATTGTGACCGAGACGCACGATCGTCCCGTTACGAAAGGTATGACGACGAAAGACACGATCGTAATCGGAAAGATTATCGCGCGAAGGATTATGATCGCGATTGGGACAGAGATAGGCACAGAGAACGTGAACGGGAAAAAGATCGGTACAGAGAAAGGGACCGGTCTCGGGATCATGAAAGATCGCGTGATCGCGACCGCGATCGAAAAGATAGAACGCGTGATCGAAGATCAAGGAGCCGTGAGCGCGATTACCAGCGTGATCGAAAACATCGTTAGCAGGTTTTAATTAAGTAACTTGTTTTATTATTTTCAATTTTATCATTTCTAGGATAAAGAAAACACTTCAACAAACATTGAAGTAGCGAATTTTCCAAAACAAAACAAAAAGGATGATCACTTTTGAGCCATTTTGCTACTTTTGCAAGGTTCTTGTGGTCTTTGTATCACGATAGCTTGCAAAAGTTACCATTTATGATTTTGTTTTGTTGTTGGATGCATATTTTGCAAAAAAAAGCAACACACAAAATGTTACAGTGCGCAGAAGGTTAGTTCCATAATTGTTTTCGCATTTCACTTGAAACGTTAATGAATACTGCGAAAGTGTGACACAAAACCTTGAAGCAAGCGAAACAACAAAACGGGTTCACATTTCATTGAAAGATCTATCTTCCAATCAATAGCACTTTTCCTCATAAACCACATATTGCCTCTATTCTTTAGCAATGTTTGCAACATACCGTTCTGTACGTTAAGCACCGGAGGAAGCAGTTACGTGCTGCATCCATCTTTAGTTTTAGTCCTTCTCAACTAATCGATTACCTCATGAAACTTCCGTTTCTCATCTTCATAACTTTAATACCTCATTCATAATGCAGCACTACGGATATGATTTTTTCTTTCTTCGTTTCAATAAAAACTGGTTACTCTTTCCTTAACCGCCACCATTTGATACTTAACGTTTGAGCAGTATCAATACCGCGCCATTGTTGCACTTGCAAGAGTATAATACAAAATAAATAGAACAAGCTATGTTAAACAGGCAGTGTCTTTGACTACCTCAAATGGAATGGAACGACCAGTTTCTGTTGATGTGTGTGTTTTTTTTATTCATAGGTTTTTTAACGGATGCTCCTAAGAATAGAAGCATAGCTGTTGTTTTCCATTGTCACTCCACGTTCTAGAGCATTCAAACGAACGTGGAGAATGACAAAAAAACCCTTTTTCTAATTTCTGCAATTTCAAACATGTATTTCGATTTAGGTCTGATTGATGTTATGAAAGCACACTCCTCAAACATCTTTTAGAAAACAATAGCCAACGATTTAGCAAAAGTAGAGAGGTCATGTTGAATCGATCGCTCGAACAAAGTGCATGTGCAGGTTATCAAAAGCTGAAACATGACTTGTTAGAAACTATAAGCTTACGTTCTATCAATATAATTTTTGTTTTGTTTTACAGTAATTTGTTTGATCATTCTTCAACCTTTTTTTGTTTTTAAACGCAAAACTGTTCAATAAATAAAACACCTCCAATTATGATCCAGAATTGTCTGTGAATGTATTTTGTGTTGCGGTGTGTTGCTCTTTACCTGCATTTAGCGTGAATAAACTAGATATTAATTTGAGATTCATGTTTGCCAGCCGAAAAGTTAGAGTAATAATGTTTTGTTTTTCAAATTTTACTGTGAGAAAACATACGGTACGATACGATCGCTGCATGCATGGAAGGACAAATCAAAACAATTTCGTTTGGTATGTTGAATGAAATTTGAATTTCTACTCGCTCTAAGCTTTTATCATTGTGCGTTGAAATGTAGGTATGTCTTCACGTATGCCTTCCGATAATGAGTCCCAAGATAAATAACGACAAAATTTCAAGATCTGCATTTGACTAGTTTGCGATGTTTTCTACCGTTCTGCCGAAATCAAATAAAAATTATACGCACCTGTCCTTTGTAGACAAATTACTGCTTAAGTAGCATGAATAAGCATTCGCACAATCTTAAAACAATCTTACAAATCTTAAATATAGCTTTCTTTATTCTCTGTAAGGTTTCAATACCCTTTGTTTCATAATTTGATTATAAACAAAGTCATGCATTCAATCGACCTCTAGGCAGATATAATTCATCGCACCAGACTTAATTGATGTGTGTGTGCGTATGTAAAATCAAAAAAGATCCAAATGTCCATGAGACAACGCGAGTTCTGGAAGCGCGCATACGAACACGCACACATTCTCAACAGACAACATGCGATGTATACGCATCCACAGAAACATTTCTTGCCAGAGTAGTTGTGCGAGGAGGCATTTCGTTGGTAAGCTTCGGTGTGTTCAGTCATGTTGTTCGATAGTTGAAATGATACTGATGTCCATTTGCGTGTGAAATTCGGTTCAAGCAATGCAGTGTAGTGAAACCAGTGAACTAGTATGTTTCCGTCGTAGAAATAAGACCGATATAATCTGTCAAAGCTAAACAATTGCGCTTGGTATAGGCGTTGGTTGTACAAGGCAAAGTACAAGAAAAACGACGCCATCTTTAACCTACCGAACACAACACAAAAAAAACCCGTACAAGTAAGAGTATGCGTTAAATGGTGAAGTGAAAGAGCAAACGATTGAGTACCGTGGCGTATCCTTCCGAACGAGTAACCGAGAAGGCAAGAGCAGCACAAGAAAAAAGTGATGTTCTCATGAAGGCCTTCGAAGAACTGTGACGATATTAGTAAATACAGGCTACAAGATACAAGGTGCACTGTGGAAAAGATCTGTGACCCGGTATGAGTTGGTAATGAGTTTTTTTAATAATGTTGTTAAAAAGTGCGAAACATGATAAGGCAAGACAAAACCAAATCGACATTCGCCAGCGAATCATCAGAATCATGAAAAACGAAGGGAAAATGCGTTAAAAGGAAGCAAGTGTGCGCGCGTGTAAAACCCGATACTGTGTTACACCGTGTGTGGTATGCTGCCCGCTAGTTCCTTTGCGTTCGATCTGGATATATCGTGCTTTATGGAATGTAGTTAAATAATTTGAAGAATTCTACAACTGATTCTTTGAAAAAGTGTTCAGTGCTGAATAAGGCAAAGGGCATGTTAGCGAAATGCTTTCGGCAAGTGATTTGTTGAATTCAAATGTATACCGTATACCTAGTTCGACGCAAGATAACTCCGTGTTTCGTTGATGCAGAAGGGTAGCGGCTTATACTGCAATGTAGCTGAAAGAGAGTTGATATTTCAGGCAAAAAAATCGATAGTATACTTAGGATGGGTCTGACAACTGAATGGGAAAAAAAATTTTATCGAAACGATGTAAACAAAATGCTGATGAATAATGATAATAATGCTTACGGAATATGCTTTTATGCTAGCTTTCTTCGATTGCTAACATGAATAAAAGCGAACATCAATTTTGCTAAGCGTTGCTATGGAAACATTCGGTTGCCCTTAGACCCCGTGTTGTATTTGTGTTTATTTGTTTCTGGGTTTTGTTCAATCTCTAGCTTGTTGGTATTTGCTGTTGCTTTGATGTTCCCAAATCTATGTTTCACTTTAATGATAACGCTCATTTTTACCGTCGGTGATTGTGCATTATTGGTTTTTATTTATAAATAACAAACAGGCCGTTTTGGTAACAAATATAAGCTTAAACCAGATCTAGAACACAGTTTAAATTGGGTGGGAGACATTTCCTTCTTCAAACCCGTGGTTGGTCACCTTATCCCGGATAACAACAAATGTAGAAAGTTCAATTGTTTGTTGCTGGTTTTGTTAGTGTGGTATGTGAAATAGTTCCATTGCAATAATCAAACACATTGTTTGTATAGTTACAGTTTGAGAGCAAAAAAATATATATAACTAGTGCATTATATTAACAACGAGGAAATATATGCTGGAAAGTGTATGCTCTGGTGTAGTGAATACAACAAGGGTTCACCGTTTTAATCTGGTACTTGTGCACAACTGCGTTGTTGCTGTTGGCTGCGGATGCTGAAACTTTAAGGATACTATAATATTTTTGTGTAGAAGGAACACAGTTGGCGTTGTCTATCGAGTTCAAGTGGTAAGTAACAGAAACAATTCTTCGGCTTTGTATAATTGTTCGTAGATTATGACGATCTTGGTTGGTAATTTCGTGAAAGGGAACTTAAGTTGAAGTTTAAAGTTGACCGATCTGAAAATAGAATGCAAATAAACCAAAAAGGAAATAGTCATGCTTTCCTGTCTACTGCTCTCTATAGCAGTTATTGTTCCAAACACAGTCAATGGCCGTCAGAGTTACATGTGGCGGGGTTTGTTCGTTGCCTTACCATTATACAGCCCGCGATGCCTTTTTATACACGCCTGTCATACCAGTTTATGATACGGGTGGATTGGTTGAATATGTAGATGGAGTCGATTTGAGGATGCGTAGATGGCGCATGGAAATAGGAAAAGAGGTTTATAAATATTTTCCATTTTGCTTCGTTTCCTCGTTGTCATTCTCGAGCTAAAGTAACAAAAAAAAGAGGAGATGATGAAGAGCGCGCCCGCGCACTAGCCACTACCGTAGGAGATTCACTTTCTTCGAGTTGGTTCTACGGTAGGCGACATTAAAACCTTCAGCAGGGTGGAAAATGAAAGGAAAGGGGGATGAGAACAACTTTTGTAGGTGGTATGTATGACCGTTTCTGTGTGTGTGTTGTGTGTTGTGTGCGTGTGTATCTTGTGAACCAGAACGCTGAGGTTTGTCCAACGGATATACAAAGATACACACCATTCAAGAGCCATGATATGAACCAGTTTTTAGGAGCGAAGCCGAGCATAAACATATTCTTCCGAAAGGCAAAATAGAATAAAAGTCGAAAAATGTGGTGTGCATCCCAACAGAAGAAACAGCACACAAACAAAAAAAACGCGTCGCAGCAGTTGGTCCCGTCCCATGGAAAAAGTACCGGTCTCGGGTGCGATTTCTCAACCTTCGAATCACGGGAAACATTTTTCCTATTTTGTCTGGATTTTTTTGTGTTTCTTCACAAAACACGTATGGGCAGGCATTTCATATAGGTACACTAGGTTCAGTGGAATTTAAAAAAAAACCCGGTCAAGCTTAAGAAAATACTTTCAGAATATTCTCATATAAAGCTGTTAATTATGTTTGCGAGCGATGTTTCGCTTGATCCGTGATCCTCAGTTAAATGAATTGTTGTTGCATCAATCACAGTGCGTTAAGGAAAGGTTGCATTTTTAATCTTTATTGCATACAGTAGAAAGTCGATTTTCAAGGATAACTAGACCTTCAGATTTAAACGTCAAATATATATTGATAATGCATAGTTTTGAGATAAAGAGGGGATACCAACGATAAAATTCATATTCACTGATAAAAAAATCCCATTTTGATTATTTAAAAAATCAATTTTAATGTTTAAACTCCTTTACAACATAATTTACGAAAAAATGGGTAAAAATAACGAGTTTTTCTGAGCCAGACACACGTTACAAAACTTTAAAACGATTGTGCAAATGTCAACTTTAACCTCACAGATAATGCGCCCACTGGTCGTATTAGTATTAAAATGTGTATCCTTTTGGTGGGTATTTGTACAGAAGAACCATTTCGAAGACATAAAAAAGAAAAAATTTAAAATAAAATAAAGAGTTTAAATATTGTAATTAATTTAATCATATTTTGTTGAAACACTGATTGATTTAAATACAAAGCACAAACGTGTGTGCGGGAAGTTACCGCGAATGGACCGGCCGTACGTTACTTGATCGTGTTTTTTCAAAGATCACTTAACGCTTTGGAATGCTGACGCGGTTGAGATAATTCACCAAATGCTATCAACTGTAGATGCTTTTCTTAAATACAAAAGATTTACATGAATGTTGAGCACCATGTTTTGAGGCCTCGGAATGGTGTGACGAATGATAGTGGTATGTCGAAAAAAGGAGAGAAGACGGCAGCGAAAAAGGTAATGAAAACTTTCCTGATTCTTTCCCGGTCAACGTTAGCGAGGAATGAGTCGCAAACCATACTTGTTCGGTCAAAGTAAGATGAAACGGAAAAAATCGTAGCCGCAGAGCGATAGAAGGTGGCATTATTACAAGACGAACGAGCGGACGAAATCGGGTTTATTCGAACCTGATCTCTGAACCTGGCTGGCTGTAGGGTAAAGGCGCAACCCCGTGTGAAGATCGCAGCTTCCAATGCATGTTAGGAACTTCAATAGCGTTGGCAAGAAGATGGTGAATGTGCTCTCGAGTGTATGGTGTTCTCTATCCTCTTTCTGTCGGTTTGTCAGCCTATAATACAGCAAATGCTGGAATACGTTTAAATGAATAAAAGAAAAAACCCCCACCTCACAAACTTCGGAACCATGGATTAGTGGCGGGAAACGGTAGAGACGGGAATTTTACGTTTCGTTGGAATGATCACATTGTGTGTGAGTGTTGATGATGAACGCGCGTGTGTGTTGTTCCCTGCAACGGGGTCTTGTGGAAGCGATAACTGACAGCAAAATTGTCTTGCGCTCTTTTCCATACCGTAATGCCCTGGTGGGTGGGTTGGTAGGTTGACTACGTTATGCGTCGAGTACATGTGTGTTTAAATGGAATTACGATTTTGGAATGAAAAGACAAACGTTTCAGCTGTGTCGTCCCACACACACACACACTATATGCTGCTAGCACACAAACCAAGTACCTTTTTCTGTGGCCCTCCACGTTGCAATCGAGCAAACCGAACGTAGCAAAATGAAGAAAAGAGCCAGCTAAAAAGCAGTATGCAATCATGTAGAGCAGGCAGACGACAGGCTTATTTGAAGACGGCGATAATCTCTGATTCTTCTCGCATTTTGTTTCATTTTTTCCTTTTGTTCTCTATTTTGCTTTGTCCATCTGTACGTAGCAGATTGCAAAAGGCCCACCGTTGGCAATGCATCCGATTTACCTTGAATATTATATTATTGTATCGAACACAGTTCCTTGTGCTAAGGGGCGAACTGGACCGCAGGTTGCAAGCTTGAATAAAAAAAACGGCCAAAGTTGGGGTTAAATTATGAAAAACTTTCATATAAGTTTAAAGTTACGCACAAAGCTGGAAAATCACTTCGATCTTCCATCTCCACCTTATAAGATCAGTCACCGAAACGCGAAACCCTTGAGGTCTTTAGTACCAACCGTGGAATTTGCATCTTATGGTTGGTTTGTTAGTATAAAGAGACTTTGAGTCAATGGCCTTCATTCGTTTCTTCTTAGCATCTTATGAATAGAATTTGATTTTCAAATGGAAATGCAAAAAGTGACATTCAAATATTTGCAGGCTCATGTATGTTTGCTATTGTACAGAACAATAATTTTCTGATTTCAAACGTAAATTTTGAATTGTCCTTTGCTTAACTCTGTCACTTTAAACCACAAAAAACATGTTCCAGGCAACCGCAACAGTCAATAGTAATATGCAAATTGGTTCTGTAGTAATGGGTTTTTTTCAGTAGTTGCAGTAAAATTCTGAAAACATTATTTTACATTCGGCATACATTCTTCTGATAACTATGAAAAACATTCCTTTGTATAATATTTCTCTACTTTTTGAAGTGCCATAACATGAAAACCATTTGGAGTCGAGAAAATATATTAACGAAAATGGAAACTAGAAGAGTTAAATGAATTTTCATCTGATCACTGCATCGATATTTGGTAACGTGTTAACAAATTATAAACCTCCAAAGGGTCTGATTACCAAACGACCTGTTCCATCATGCCGACCATATAGTTTACTATATATTACCATATAGGCTTACTAAACTTATTGATACCACGAAGTTCAGTCCTCACTACGAAGGAACGGTTCAGATGGGATTTGCATCCCGGTCCTGCCATTTAAGAACGATGCCACTATCGCCTTGGCCACCGGACCACCCCTGGGACCCTTGGAATGGGGGGTATTGAAAAATATAATTATTAAAAGCAGGTTTCATCAATTCAGAAATATTTCCAAAAATTTCCAGAGAAAGCTAACCCCAACTTTACTCACATAAATAAAATTTTAAGCCAATCTGATTCCTAAAGTAGGAGAAATAAGCAATAAAAATCGATTTACTCGACTCTGTGTAGCCGGTTCCCTGCAATACGGTTAAAATTTTACTAATAGAATATTTCATTCAAATTTAAGTACTAATAGAATATTTCAAAACAATGAATATAACTCATCAGGAAGTAATGTTGAAAGAGGAAATTTTTATTTTATTGCAAAAGTGTTACTTATTGCATGTAAATCAATGATCGATAATCAAATTATTATAAGCTATTCTTCTTTATGTAGCATCTGGAGAGCTTTAGTTGGGCTACATTTTCACAGAGCTTCGTCTCCACGAAACGCGCTCAATTCTTCATTCTTCATTAACATTACTAAATGAGTGAGTAGTAAGTAGAGATCTTCCAACACCGTTGCTTCAAGTTCCCATCCTGTTGTGCACTTAAAATAATGAGCCAATGAGCGTCTGTGACCCTCACACGCCGAACACGAGATATTGAGGAAATATTGGAAGCTTTCCGGGTTTATTTATCATTCCAACTTGTTACACGAATCTGGAATCGAACTTTCCGAGTCCGTGTGCCTAGAATTGCGATATTCGTTCGATGCCGTCTTGTTCCGCGGGCAAAATATGAAAATTCAAATGTTTTTTTTTTTTTTTTGTGTACGCACACGATCCGGAACCCCGTGGTAGTGCCTTCCTAGCGGTTGGAAACTGATGCCCCATGTAAGCCGTGGTGTGTTGTACCGTTTGTCCCATGGTGGTACTATGGATTGAACTAAAGGTGTGTGAGTGTGTATCATCATACTCTTTCAACAATGCTAAGCGTGCGGGAATGGTGGTAGTGTGTGGCAAGAAATCGCAAGGTACTCATAAAATGCTCAATTTTATCGACAATAGCGGTACGATGTCATAAAGTAGCATATTTTATTTGTTTATGTTATTCCGGTCGCTTTGCTCATTTCCCAGTACGCAGGGCAGAAAGGACGTTTTGGCGAAAGTAGTATGGAAATGTTACAAAATACATGGAAGCATAAGAAGCAGAGGAAGCCCCCAGAATACGGCCAAAAGCGGTGTTAGAAGAAGGGATCGTACGCTTTCCCACAAGCAGAGAAGAAACGACGTGGGTTTGCCTCCTTGTGCGCATTTGCTGGCACACCATCATTTGCCGCCTCTTGTTGCTTGTGGAAAAGCTGTGGAGAACTGCTGCTGCTGGTTGTTGTGTGTAGCAGTTAGGCAAATGAGTTTCGGAATACATCTCCAACCGATAGACGAAACACTGCTTTAATAATAATGGCTATGAGACCCTTTTGTATTCGAGCTGTGGAAAAGAAGTTGTGTGGAGGAATTGTTTTGTTTTAATATATTGTGTAATAATATAATTGATTTTTGTTGTTGCCGCCACACTTACACTGAAATAGTAAACGGAGGAAAAATCGATCATATATAAGCAAGCAACCCAGGGAACAGTCGGGTGGTAAGATATGAAACAAAACCGAACCTAAATTAAAGGTGGGACGAGTTAATAGAAAGTTATCTGGCCG
The DNA here is from genome assembly GCA_000349025.1 of Anopheles minimus. Taxonomy (NCBI): domain Eukaryota; kingdom Metazoa; phylum Arthropoda; class Insecta; order Diptera; family Culicidae; genus Anopheles; species Anopheles minimus. The sequence goes on from KB663655.1 coordinate 3,706,525, forward strand.
GGAAATTACACTGATCGGCCGGCCGACCGACCGACCGACCGACAACCATCCCACAACCTGTGAAGTCAGATAGCAAAGATGGAAACATGGAACAAGCAAGACAGAAGGGTACAGAGCGGATATTCCATTCTATTCCAAAGGTCTATCTGTAAGTTTAGATGTATATACAGTGAAGCTATAATGGCTAAGGTGTCGGTGTGGTGTATATGTGCTGTACCCTTTCTGCTTTGCCTTCGCCCTAGGTGGCACAAAACCCACCACCCTGGTGGTAGGAAAACACAGGGTAATCCAATTTGTTCTGCAAACAAAACCATGTTGCCCTGCCAGAACGCTTCGAAACCATGTACCTGTCGTCTACTCGTATCTCTGGGTTTTGTTTGTATGTTTTGTCGAGTTACGTACAGCATTTTGATAACGTAAGGAAACTATACTCGGTTGTATTGTGTGTTTTTGCTGCAATACGACGTGGGGAGATTCACGCCAAAAATGGAGAAATACTCCATCATACGGCACAAGTGGTGGAGAATAAGGCGAAGGATCTTTAAGGGATGTGTGCGTGTGTGGAAATTTAGCCAAATACATTCCATTGGTTATAACATTGGTTGGCATTGAGCCTCATGTCAATAATCAGGAAGCAGGTCAGAAATTGTAATCCCACGTGCAATGGGTAATGTCAGCAAAAAAAAAAAAACACTGATTGATTCTCTCCACTCTCTGCACTATAGGTGTATGTGTCACAAAGTACAAAAAGTCACAGAAGTACCGTGTTTTGCTGCCGTTCATACAGCTACATTCTTAATGTTGTTTTGCTAAGATTACGAATCACTTCCTACCTGTGGCTAATCCTGTGCCACATGATGAAACAGAGATACAGATTTATAATCTTTTTAAAGATGTCCAGCAGGAGTTCCAGGTTGCCCAACATTGGGAGAGCTACTGTTAATTAATCCAATAATAAGATGCCCCTTATCAATAATCCAATCCAGTAATAGGATGAATTGAAGGCATAAAAACTAATCCACCGGTATCGGGTTGTACAAATAATTAGCTCCGCTTTATTGTTAAAACATTTTTCTTCGTCCGCTTTAACATTTGACATGAAATCGGAAAAATGTTTGTGCGCTCTATAACTTTTGCTGTTGTTATTAACTAAGCGTGTCTTTAAATGAACTAAACTACACGCCACAGTACATTGGTTTGGTTAACCTTCTAATATTTATTCATAAATGCTTGTTTTACAGTCGTGTACACCCGGGATAGGGTGCCCTTTCACGGTTTAAAGAAGGAAATGTCTCAAAACCAATATGAATCGCAATGTGAAGATTAGGTTTAGGTTTAAGTTTATAATTATAAGCAATACGACCTAGCCGTCAATAATGAACTAACAGTTTCAATCAAGTATTTATTCAGAAGATTTTGTTTGCAACAATAAGTGAAAACTACTTAGCATGAGCGTACTATTTTATAAGTTGTATTCATTAACTAAACTCTCTTCTCAATGCTTGCAAACGAAATGGGGTGCATCGATGGCACATTAGGTTTATAAAATCAGAGAATTTTCATTTTTTTTATACTCATGACAAACATGCGATTGAAAAAATGTGATAGCACTGCAATTTGTTATTGTAAGTACAGCGGATCAATTGCAAATGTATCGCATTCCATAGGGAAAGTGCAAGTTTAAGTACAAATGATTGCAGCATGTGTAGGATTTTCGTTGACCACGGAAATTTTGCAGATAGGGTTTAGAGCACTGAACCGAGTTGGAGTGTAACCCCCACCTGAAGCACCCAAACTACCCACACAATCATTACACGCACAGGAAGGAAGCTGCATGTCCGATATTGCCGTAAAAACTGAACGCGCCCGCACGGACACTTATTATTGTTGGCGAACCGTTTTAATTCGGTGGTCTGTTGTTCGGTGGTTAACATTTCCACTTCTAACTCATTTCGCTCGGCCCCGTAACTCCTTTTGACACAGTTCTGTGCACAGCAGTGAAGTTAGTGAGCACACGCGTGCGATCGCGCCTTTTTTTGATGTATGGTCCGGCCATCAATTACGCGTGCCACGGAATGGGGGGCCGGCAACAAGGAGCAGCAGCAGCAGGGTTGGTTGTTATTATTATTCCACAGCGGAGAATGCACTACCGTGAGCTCGCGCGTGCCTCTGCCAATGATTCGTAAATGTGAGAAAGTTCCTCTAATTTTCGGGATTTTTGCCATTCTCTAATGCGTGTCATTATGCGATATTATCGGGCTATTCGGCACTGGAATCAATGCAGCTGAAACACCACAAGACGAAAAGCTTTAGAACGGCAGCGGGAGTGGGACTGACAGGGTTTAGCGTTTTATGCTTCCAAAAAAAAAAGTGGTAACAAAGTAATTTAATGAGCTTTTGTTTAGAACGAACGAAGCTTTTCAGCGTGGTTCGTTATTAACCAACAGAAATATATAACTTTCTTTAATTTTTATCGCTAGAGATAATAAGTAAAATTGTGTCCATGATTCATCATTTCGGGTTGTTTAACAGATGATAGTTTTATTATTTTAAAGTAACATTAATAAGTGTGTTCGTGCGTGTGCCTATTAAGTGTAAGTGAGTATACAAATAGATAACATGTACCGAGCGTCTCAAAATAAACAATGAAACGTGTCGTACAGTGAAACATTTTTAAAATGATTGCCAATAATACGAATGAGTTTAAAAAAAGTAGTTTTTATGTTCGATCTTTTTCATAAAATATCAATAACATGTATAAAACATAGCGGTAGCAAAGCGGTTGAGTGCATAGTGAAATTAAAAGAACATCCTACAAATTAGTCACCGACGGGGATTCTAGTGAAGAATGCATTCAGTGAAGTGTGAATGAAATGCGTGAAGCCGACGGCATTTGAACGTTCTTGCAACTTAAAGAAATTTGTGATTCGTGTACAAAAATGCAAATGCATGTGCTCGATGTTTAGAACGATTTTTTTTTCGTTCACATTTGATAGTGTGTGTGCGCCCGCGATCATATATGTTTTGCCGTCGGCATTTTGGGCTGGCACAGCTTTAAGTGTTCGATGCTCTGTTTGTTACCAGCATAAATAATGATGTGTAGTGTAAAAGATGTATTTAACTTTAGGATGAATTTACTCTTAAATACGTACTAAACGTATAATGTAATGTGTTTTATTATTCAAGAAATTTTGATTTCCATCTTTCCCGATAATTTTCCGATCACGCCTTGCTCCTTCGTTCTAATCTTTTCCCCATTTCTATTGCTGTTCTGCTGTTGTTTAATCGCTCACAGCCTTTTATTGGTTCAATCATCATTACCTATTTTAGTTGGATTAGGTTAAGCTGGGTTATATAGTTTGTTAATTTTCTTTGTTAAACCTTAAGGCAACCAAATGAATTACTGAATTGAATTGAATGTTGAATCAAATAGCTTTTATAAAAGTTTCTGTTCAAGAAATCAAGCAAAACATATCGTTAAATGACTGTTTTTATTTCACATGGAATCGTTCTAAGTGATAAATTTTTCTTTCGCATTCGGCCTTCCAAAAATCGGCCCTAATGACCAGCGAGTGTCAATTGATATGGCGATAGATATGATAACTGTTTGAAATTTTGTCAGTCCCTCTAGCGATACAATTGACGGACTCTGATCGTAGAGCAACCGAGTGAATAATACGGGAGGGATTTGTTTATAGGCCCCGGGCATTGGTTTACGAGTCTGTAATAGTTGTGTGAGATGAATTTATGAATCACGATCGATGGCCAGCGTGAGTGTGTGCGTGTGTGTATGAGGGTAGATATGCTACGAAAAGCACAACAAAATAACAATTTATTGCACCCTCATTTGAGTTGTTCTATCATTACGTTTTTACAGCATTGTTTTTATTACAAGTTGCCATTATCCTATCATTTGTTTACAAATTCAGGCTAAAGAACAACTTGCCAGTAAATTACTGGACTCATCAATTCATCGCTTTCTCTTGCAAGGAAGGTGTTGGCAGTATCTTTTTTCGTGGTTGTTTTGGAATTATGTTTTCCGTCTGTTTCCGTTTTGTGTATGAGCAGGATAGATTATGTGTATCGCGTATCTGCACATTAAATTTGTTTGAATTTTCGTGTGTGTTCATACCGTGGATAGTGGAGCCAAAAAGAAACAGAACCGTGTAACTGATGCGGTTCTTAGGGAAGAACGAACGAACTGCTTTCTTCAAAAAGAGTGAACGGTTCTTTTATGAAACGTCAAATATCTGGTTATGCGTTGCATTTGCTTTTTTAATAATGAAAAAGAACTTAACTAGTTTTCCCTAAAAACCGTACAATCGCATTTTGCCATATAAAAATGAGAAAGAACCGAAACAGTTCGCTCAAAGAACCGTTCGTTCGTTTTTGCCTTATACAAATGAGAAAGAACTGAACTAATCCTCTCTAAGAACCGGGCGTCGCATTTTGCCGTATAAAAATGAGAAAGGACTAAGCTAATTCGCTCAATGAACCGTCCGTTCGTTTTTGCTGTATAAAAATGAGAAAGAATTGAAATAATTTCCTCAATGGTTTTTGTACACAAATTGATGAATTGATGCAGGAGTTTATGTTATGAAGTACGAACGTTCGGGAATGAAGTTTGTTGTCCCACTATCCGTTTCAGAAAATTCGTCATTTCTGCGGACGTGTCACGGACGGATCTTAAACTTCGGTCGCATTTTACAGTGATGTTCTTTAACGCATGGATCAAGGATACTGATTGTATTAAGAGCATTAAATTAAAAACAAGATAAAATACATAATATTCAAGATGCAGAAAACAGCAAATAAATAAAAAAGTCTCAAATTACAAGTCATTCATGTAAAACTAATCTGAGCAGAAGTATAAGTTAAACTAACTGATTACATTATTAATTAACAAAAAAATTTAAAAAATAAAATACGTATGAATATTGCTTTCTTTTACATAACAATTCAAAGAAAAAACGAGCGAAAGAATCGAGGTTCACGATTCGTTCTTTTTTCAAAATGAACTGGGTCGTTCTAGTTCACTAAAAAGAACTGTTATGCCCACCTCTACTTCTAATACTTATGTTAGTTTTCAACTTAGTTAACCATTTTGTACGCAATATGAAATTTATTGAACGACGATGTTCGATTATAGTACAATTAGAAAAACGTTATCTCGCGCTTATTGACAGCAACCGGATCGATTGACTTCCGCACCTGTTTTGCAGTTTGTCTGTACTGATATATAGGCATTACACACATCAGTGTTTGGCGAAGATGTTCCTCCTGTTGTAATTTCGTATATCTTATAAAGTGACAAAAATTTTCATTCAAACTGATAACACGATTGATGTACAGGTTCTTAGCTATGACTGGCTGTTTGTCCACTGCGCGCTGCAACGCAAATGTGATCCATTTTTATTTGAACTGATTACATTCCGTTGATTGACAGCACGTGAGAAAAGTGTGCGTGTTTATACGCCATCAATTAACGATGGTTGACAAAATACCGGCTACCAACACAGCACCGGGACTTTACTTTTACTTTTGGGACACTTTTAATATTGTAATATGTTTTTAAATGCTTTTTAATATATTGATATTTTTCCTCGATG
>KB663655.1:3712143-3727537 GCA_000349025.1 Anopheles minimus
GGACACTTTTAATATTGTAATATGTTTTTAAATGCTTTTTAATATATTGATATTTTTCCTCGATGATGTAGATTTGTTTTTTCTTATGATGGAACGAATACTAATGAAATCTGTGAATGTTCTGGAAACGAGGCTTATCAGTTGAATTATCGTCACTGTATTATGCAGCATAAATTTCGATAAGCTGCTTCCGATTTTGCTGGTGTTGATCGAAGCCGACTTTACGATCGAGTGGAGTTTTAATTGATTTTGCTACATACAGACAATATAAATAGCAAAATTGTGTAAGATAAGGCCTATTTGAATTCTACAAATAGCATATACCAATTCAAGAATACGGTATCAAATATTGCAAAGAAACATGATTGTATTTATTTAACCTTATCTCTAAGTGACAGTTCATCATTGAAAAGAAAATTTATTCATTACAAATCATTCATTCTTTTAATAGTCTGACTAATTGTAGAATGTATTGCCTATAAGTAACTAGTAGTGTTGGGCACAATGAAGAAAATAGCGGAGTCGGATCGATCAAACTCCAGGAACAGCCGGAGTTGACTCCGGATCAACTGTCATATCAACTTTAATACTGTTACTTGACATACTGGAGATATTGCTACTTGACACAGAAAGTGCCCTGCTTGCCCCTAGTTATATTTTTTAGCCAATACATTGACAGTATCCGACCCGAACGTCGTCCCGAAAATTCTCAATAGGAAAAATTTAGACCGCTATTACGACATCTACTTATAACACTAGAACACCCAAACGTGGAAAAGCTAGTTAATTTATTTATTTTGCTATTTTTTTTATTAAAACATTTCTATCTTTAAAGGTTTGTTTAAGAGATTGTTTGTATAGAATCAACAAGTACAAGTTAGTCAATAACTACGGTAGACTTTTTAATCTATGAGATGTGCTGGTTAGAGAGAACTAGTGGTAGTTCTAGTGTTAAATCAGCTAGAGCAAATTCGAACGCTAAAACATACAAGGAAAAAACGTCAGGCGATTACCAAATAGTTATCTGCTGCAGAGATAGGCTCATTTCTAGGAATTTGTATTGTGTACCATCATTGCGAGTATCGGTGCTGCTCCGGAGTTGATCGGAGCAACCGGAGTCGATCGGAGTACTCCAGAGTTGACCGGAGCAACCGGAGTCGATCGGAGTACTCCAGAGTTGACCGGAGCAACCGGAGTCGATCGGAGTACTCCGGAGTTGACTGGAGCTCCGGAGTCGGATCCGAAATTCTATCGGAGTCGGAGTCGGTTTTTCAACCGTGGAGTCGTGGAGTTCCCATCACTAGTAACTACGCTCAGTTGAGTTCCAATACTAATTCCACGGCGTAAAAACTCGAATTTTAAAAGCCTCTGAAAGTTGTCCAAAGTGTGTCAGAAACCTGTATTTTACCTATTCACGAGAAGTTAGCCTTCTGCATTGCAACAGTTGATCAAAAGGTGAAAACCTTCCTTGATTGATAGTGTAATTGCATTTAGCATTGATTGTGAAATGCATTCGTTATACCTACGGTCCTATCTGATTATTATAATCTGTAGCGCAATAAACGAAGGCTTCTGGGCACCGCTGCGACTGTCGGTTGCAACATACTGCCCATTTTTGTTGTTCCTCATTCTGTTCTGCCTGCAAATTTTCCTTTCGTAAATACGAAAATTAACATCACGATATCCAGCCTTTGGTGGAGCCCTGGAAGCATAAAGGGTAGAAACTGCGAAGATTACGAAAGATTGGATAAAGCGTGTAAATGATGATTATGATGACAAACTGCATCAAGAAATTATCACTGTTCTCATTGCATTGTCAAGGCCCAGGTTGAAAGGGTTCTGCGAAATGCAATCGAAACCTGCGAAATATCTTAAGCAGTTTATTTAAGATTTTAAAAATGTGTATGCTCTGGTTTTTGTTTCGTTATTTTTATCTTCATTCTTGTGCTGTTGGCTTTATTCATTCCTGTACTTTTTGGATGACACATGACAGAATGTCTAAAAACTGTTGTTTTCTCAGAATTTATCATATCTATTTGCAAACATTCATTGTTCTTTTTGTCAAGTTATTTGCAGTTTGTATATACTGCAAATTGATGCTAATTCAACATCAAGTATCGTTCTTAAGTCTGTATGTCACAGATAACAAATAGCTATTTTGTAAAATGTTTTCTGAAAGCACTAAAAATTTCTTGTAGATTCTTGATGTTGCTAATCTATAAAACATACAATTATTTATATCTTCTGTGTTATGTTCTTAATTTTATAATTTTGACCAAAATTTTCATGATTTTGCTTAACAATTTCAAAAATGTACGAAATATATGCTTTGAAATTGTTTATACATAAACGAAAAACGAAATGTTATGTATAATGTTAGGTGTTTCGTTTTACATACGCGAAAACCTTATGCTGGATTTCCATATTAGATGTTAAACAGACGATAATTCCAGATCTTCCAGTGTATGCAATAATGTGCTGCATTTACATTCTTTGTATGACTTAATATGCTGCTAGAAGGGATGCTTATCTAACGAAATTGATATAGTTGAACGACTTATAAAAAGACGATTGTATTCTAATAGCTCCAACTATCAACAATCGATTTGATCTTCATCTCGTTCAAGTATCTGTAAATGTCTCTCTGTCGATCGTAAGACCATTTCTTACTTTTATAATTTTACTCCTTATGATAAAAAGTTTTTTTTTCCTTTTTATACTTTAACTCTCAGTGTTGCATACAAAAGCAGTAGACCAAACAACACCACAGAGCCTGGGTTATAGCAGCTAGTATTAGAAATGATATTCCACCTTCAACATGTCACATACGAGGTTGATCTAGATAATCCCATCTTTAATCAACGTCTAATTGGAGAAAAAATATGATCATCCTATAGTTTTTCTGTACAGAAATAGAGAAAGAACATTATATCAAATGTATACGATCGCAATTTGCGCTTTTTATTCTAGCCCTTTATATAACCATTTACTTCTATACAACCGAATGAACGGACACAAATTTGTCTAGAAATGTGCGCCAAAAATTCCTCACGACTGTCAGTAAATTGTACATTAATGTTTGTGTTTTACTTCCATTTCAGACGCGGATACTGTTGCTCTAAGACTCAGTCACGATTATCATCCCAATGGAAGATCCAAACCGAATGATGGGAGGCCACGGTGGCTTAATGCCACCGAATTATGGTATGCCGACGAACGATGGTCAAACAGGAGTGGACAATGATCCTCGCAAACAAGATATCGGCGAAATATTACAGCAAATCATGAACATCACCGACCAATCGCTGGACGAAGCACAGGCCCGCAAACACACACTGAACTGCCACAGGATGAAACCGGTTTTATTTGCTGTGTTGTGTGAAATCAAAGAAAAAACAGGTTGGTGGCTTTTCAAGTGTACATCTGCATGGTTCTAGCTTGGTGCGGACAAACATATTAAGCTTAGATGGGCGCGAGGACGCCAAACGATATTTAGCACCTAGCTATTTTATGACAAATTTGAAGTTATTTCACGTTAGGGTTTCTCATTAGTAATTTGGGTTAATCGTGACATATTCGCAAAAAACTTGACGGGCTATCTATATCCACTTAACTTACGGTTTGTGGTTCTTCATTCATCAATCAAGTTAATGTCGAACAGACATCAATAACTAGCGATCGTTGAGCATTAGAGTGCAGTATTACACTTGTCCTTATTATTCGATAGTAAGAAGATATTCGATACATGATTTAAATGTCCCTAGTATTGACGAGTAGCGCTAAAGAGATGCATTTTCAATGCAAACGATAAGATGCACAGATAATAAACTGTGTAATCATATTTTTAAACGATTCTTTTTATTGCCATATTTTATCAATTTTCCAATATATTCCATTGGGAAGCATTCCTTGTTGTGCAACTGCATTCAATTTATCTGCATATTTTAGATAAAAACGCTTCATTTATGAGGTTTTCATTAATAATCACGTTTCGTTTGTTTGTGTATATGATTATCCTATCTTTTTATAATTTTAAATTGAAGATCCCCCCCCCCTCGACTCCAATGCCCTGAAAGTTCCACTTAAGCTTGTACGGTCTACAACGTTTATGTTTATCTTCACACGTGGCATGCATTTCAGATCGCTTACCAAAATTGTACTCTCCTTCGCCTGTTGCCTTCGTTCTATTTACGGATGCAGTTTGTTGATTAAATGCATGGAAGTGAAACAGGAAAGGTTGTGTTGCGTGTAATCATATTTGTTTTATTTACACTAGCGCCTCTATTGGACGCGCGCGTACGAGGTGTTGGCAGATGGCAACTACATGTCGAACATTATGGTTTCCGTACCAACAGCATGCCGTACCAACAGTATCAAGACATCCTAATGCAATCTCTTTCTTCGATCTATTCAAATATTGGATACAGCTCGATATTGTAGAGCGTAAATTACATTCAAGTTTTCCGTGGTTTATAGCAATAGAAACTCTCAAGTTAACCGGGCAGTTTCGAACTAAAATGTAGATTTAAAGAGTATTAAAGCGGCTTTAACTAACAGGAAAATATTTAGTAAACTTATTTAAACTACTACAGGAGTCATTATTTTTTCCCGTTTTCTTGAGCGTATGTCGATATTCCTACATTACTTATACTTGACTAACTCTATTCTGTAAAACTAAACTTACACTATCGAGCACTAAGCTTTCAAAAAGGATAAAAACTACTGTTTATTAATTTTGTCCATTATGTACAAGACATTTTCCCCTTTACACCAATACAACAGATGCCCAATGCGATCTTCATTTGCTCTGTTTGGGTACTGCGTATAGCCCAGACTAAAGGTTCAGAGGGTCTGCTAAAATTATTAATAAGCAACTTCAAACGCTATGCAAAATTCATTACGGTATAACATTTACCCCCAATTCAATCAAAGTGTTTAAATATGACGTTGAAAAGTGTATAAGGTCCTTTCCTGCTGAAAATCCTTCCTAATCCTTCAGATTTAGGTTTTGTTGGTATTGTCGTTTAGTGCTCCAATTTTATGCCGATTTGAGTGTTTTATGTAATTAATTAAGTGGTTGTCGTCAAACAGTACGTTCTTTATTAGGTTTGATTATTGACCAACGGGGAAACATGAAGAAACATGGTTTGCATTTTTGTTATATATGCTATCCTTTTATTACACGACCATGATGTACTCTCCCGATTATACATGTTTTTTTTTACAATTTATATTTAGTAGATTATTGTAACTGTTGATTTAATCCATAGAATACGTACTTATTTACAATTCATTTAGCAAAATTTTGGATATGAGCTCCTCTCACTCATTTGTTGTTCACTTTGTGCTGTCTCGTGTATCATACATAATACTGTCTCGTGTCTTATACATAATTCACAGTGAATCGTAAGTGAGATGAGACAAACGTGTGAGATGAGTTCAGCGCAACTTCATATGCGTTACTTCAAAGATCCATAGTGAGATCAGTGTTACGTTATTTTGATGAAAGCGTTAATACTCACCGTTACATCACATCAGTTCTAATCAATCTGGTGGTACTCCATTCTGTTACATTCTTTTCAGAATACAAGGGGCATAAAAAAGAAACCGAGAAATTGATTGGAATTTAATAAATAACTTTGTTTAATACTAGAAGATTTTTTATATCACTTGAGTCACTTAGACACTTGAGATCAGATAGGGCGTCATTGATTGTGCGAGGGAATTTGTGTGCTTTTGTGTTCCATGTTGCACACAGCATAAGCTTGAATAAAATACAGCATAGATAACAAATATGAGTAAACATAAGAATAAAGCTTGAATGGAAAACCAATGAACACAGACTATAGAAGCAAAAATAAGTTAACTGTCATTTCGATTTGGCCGGATAAAAGGCTTCATTTTCTTTCTGGCCAACCGTTTTCCTTTCACCACACGCTTCGTAGAATCTTTGCCTCTATATCTATTGCTACGTCCAATGCAAAAGCATTAGAAGAGTGTAATGGGAGTAAGAAAAATGCAAAGTGAGGGTGAATTGTATAAAAGTTTTCTCATGTTGGATGCCGTTGAATTATTCTAGGCCGTCATAGCCGTGCCATCCCTCCACCACTCTGCAAGAATGTATCGTCAAACCTTCTCCATTTACGCTTTTTTTTTGTTTATGCCATACCTAAAATGCCAGTTGCATGTATTACCGTCCGCTAGAGGAAGCCAGAAACAATGGAACGAACGTAGGACAGAGATACACTAGGAAAAATAACGAGATCAACCGACGGGTGGGAGAACGGAATCTGGGAGGAGAAATGCTAAGAGAGCGCTTTTCTTAAGCTGTAGAGGATGTTCGTTTCCATTTATCCTGAGGGACTTTCGTTATCGATTTTCTTCTCTTACTTGTGTCACAGTGTTGTGCGCGTTAATGTGTGTATTTTGATGTCGCGTACTTTTTGGTAAATCGAAATGTAATAGTTGCGGAACCGACGATGGATTTGGGCGGAAAATAATGAATGGAATTTGTGAGTTATGAGACGCGTTGTTTGTACAATTTTCTTTTTTTATATATTAAGCATTTTTAATGTGCATTATCTTGTCTGGACTTAAAATGGTAAGAACTTGATAAGATTTAAAAATGGTGTACTCATGCTTTTTGAGTGTTTTTTCATGAATGAATCACTTTGCCAGCTGGAAGCAACGTTTATACGTCCGTCGAGGTCGTTCTCAAGAGTAGAAACTTTTTTCTAGCTGTTTTCCATATTTGTTAATAAAAGCTAACTGTATGCCATGGCTAGTTAACATTTTCCTGGAAAATAATTAAAGTTATCTGTGTAAATTTAAGATGAGAATATTATTAGTTTGAAAAATTAATGTTGGTAAATATATTTAGTGTGCTTGTGAATGCTTTTCTTTTCATAACTCATAGTCACCTGAATCGAATCGAATCATGACATCTAGATTGCTAATGTTTCCAAAGCAATATTCTTAATTATGTATGGTAATGTAAATTAAAAATGAACTTGGAAGAAACATGTCGGTCTCACTTTGTTCGTTTCATTCTTTTTCGTAAAGATTTAACGTGAATGAATGGAAATGGCATGCATTCTAATTTTTGAAACTATGTTATTCCTTAATTTTGATGCAGTTTACGTATCCTAGTATAGATTTGGCTGTTTGCTCCATTGTTTTCTTTGTATGTCTTTAGTTATTAACTTACTCTCAGTTGGAAGGCCAATTCTAATAACGCAAAACAATGGAGAATAATTGACTAAACTATAAATAATTATCATTCCTTTTGAATGTGGATGCTGTCCTATTGATGGTGTCTATCTATCTATGTCAAATCTTAATACGAACATGATAATAATCGTTTGATAGTGTGTTTAAGAAATTTGCATTATTAGTATAAAATTAACTATATTTTTTTTACTTTTTACAATGTATTCTGAAAAGAAAATTCTCAAAGTTCACATTTGTTCATAGAACACAAATCATTACCGAAATAGTAAAAAAACCTCTTTGTTGGAACACTTTATTGGTTCATTTACCGAGTCGTTTATTCATTAGCATTAAGCTTCTTCTACACAACACCAAGATATGAACATTTCCCTGTACTCCAACCCGCGGCCGTATTATCGTACTCTTTGCGTTACACCCTTCTGCTGTTACATATTCTGCTTCATTGCTATGCTTGGTCGATTATCCAGAGACTTTAAGCTCGGTTCTAATCCTAGGCATCGCGGTTTTACCAATTGGAGTTTTAATTCACATACCACAAATACAATTAGCCACAATTGTTATAACAATATTTAGCCAATGAGTTAAATATGTTTGACAATTTTTAATATTTAAAAATAATAATTTGATTTGCAATCGATGTTTTGAAATAATTTTAAACGAATTTTCAATCAATATTTTGATAATAAGAATATTTTATAATAAAACAGTTACAGTTAACTTACTTTTGAAAAACGATTTACGAGTTAAAACTTTGTTGTGGAAATAAGTATTGTAAATCAACATTACTCAATCATATAATCATATGACTTGCTTTTATATATGTTTACATATTGTATTATATATAATTTGCCACGGCCCATTCAATATTCATTGCCCGATGGTAGGTAGAGAATCCTTTATGATAGTGCAGTAAATATTAATGCATTTTTTTAGGTGTGTTCTCTATTTCTAGTCTATCCGTTACAAATGCATCTTCTTCTAGGCTACAGAGAAACGATTTATATTCATTGTTTATATATTTTAAAGATATTTAAGATTCAAATGATCACTTACAGAGACGATCATTTTAATTGAAACACGATATCCCATACTTTTCAGGCAGTTCCGGGCAGTTTGTTTACGATAAGTACAAAAATGGACTGTTTGGTATCCGCTCGTGTTAGTTTGTAAATTACTGTATGAACGATCTTCTTTACTAGATCGTAAAAGTGAGATCTAGAATCTGAAACGTTACCGCCTCTTTCCACGTGCCTATCGTTCCATGTTGATAGGTGGGCGTGGTTTATGTAAATTAATGGAAAAAAAAGTTTTGTGTTAAAAATGTAGAAAATATAATGTTGTTTCCAGTCGAATCGTTAACAGAAAATAAATAGAACCAATATCTATTCTGAACCGATTAAAATAAAAACAATAATTACAAAATTTACAACCTGTTAAACCGTAACTGATGAATCGCATAATCTCGTAGTATGATTAATTTTTGGATTCCTTTCTATTTTTCCTACTTTCAGTTCTATCACTGCGAAACACTCAGGAAGAGGAACCTCCAGATCCGCAGTTGATGCGTTTGGACAATATGTTGATTGCCGAGGGTGTTGCTGGGCCGGAAAAGGGTGGTGGTGCAGGTGCGGATAGTGCCGCGGCAGCAATGGCCGCTGCCAACGGTAAGCCAAACATGCAGAACAGGCGGTTGTTATTAATTGATGTTTTGTTTTCTTTTTTTCGCTTTCTTCTCGTTTCCGCTATACGAAATCACAATATCTGCAACGAAAAATAAAAACATGCAGACTTTCTGTCGCAATCTGATCTTACCGGCGGTCAAGATAATGCGATCGAGCATTCCGACTATCGGGCAAAGCTGGCACAGATTCGTCAGATTTATCACCAAGAGCTGGAAAAGTATGAACAAGCCTGCAGCGAATTTACCACGCACGTCATGAACTTACTAAGAGAGCAAAGTCGTACAAGGTAGCATAGTGGTGCCGTAGGTGGTGTAGTATCATAAGAGAAAAATCATCCTTTCGTTTTACCTTCCATTGCAGGCCTATTACTCCAAAAGAAATTGAACGAATGGTGCAAATCATCCATCGTAAATTCAGCTCCATCCAGATGCAGCTTAAGCAATCAACCTGTGAAGCCGTCATGATCCTGCGGTAAGCTTTCGTTATCAAGCTTTGATTTTTATATACTTGTACGTTGATAAAGGTAGTTGGAACGCGTTTACGAGGCAAGATTTATGAATCGGGAAATTGATAATAAGCACACAAAAGGGGAATGCATACATATATGGCTTCATTCATTGCATATTATATGGACTCTCGATTGTCAGTAGATCGGTATGCCCCTCAGTCTGTTATCAGATCAGTCAATAAACATGCAAACAATCAATGGATCGTGTTGCTTGCTCCGATTCTTATGGACGATACACAAACCATTCCCCTGTCGTGGGCATGATAGAGTAAAAAAAAACCTCTATAACTCGCAGATAACAAAAGGTCTTTCTGATGCCACTCAAACAAACAAACAAAGTCCGCGCACACGGTACCTTATCTGACACGAAAATGGCTAATGATTGATTCGTTTTACACTCATGTGGAACTATCAATATGTATGCCAAATATCAAAGCTATTAAAACAACTCGTTTACCGATCATTGGTGCTGATTTGAATTTGTGAAGCAGAAAATATTCCAATAGAGACTTAAGCGGGGTGTAAGAACGCTACAATACAACATTATTATCGAAATTACTTTGTACAGTCTTTACCCGGGTCACGCGGTACTCGACCAACACGGATTCGGAGATACGATAGTTCATGCTGTTTTTTGTGGACTTCAATTTTACATTTGTCTATTTCCAAACATCTCCTAAAAGCCTTCAAATGATTTTTGATTTTAAAATTTTCTTTTCGTAAAGTTTTGTCTAGTAATTGCTTTTCAAAACTGTCCTTTGATAGGAATATTGATAATATGTAGTATAATTGTCGGAAATCAACGTAAAATATGCATAGTTAATCCTGCAGCACTAGAACAATCTGTTATTTTCATACTTGTTTTAGGTTTTAGGCTTTGATTAATTTGATTTGATTTTGGCAACCGTACTAACACCGCAGCACCGTCGTACCAAATCAAATCCAATTGGTTGCGGGATTGTGTCGGTATTTACAGTAAAATGATGAAAGTGGCAGAATTTTGTAGCTCATCAGTTGTCAAATGGCAGATGAAAGTGACTCTTCAAACTTAACTGTAGACCATTTGTTTCTGCTGTTATCTTGAATCAGTCAAGTAAATTTTTTATTAATATTTTGTGCAGAACCACGCTGTTGATCATTCGAAAAATGTACCAGTCAAAATGACATAGAATTCATTATAAGATAGAAAATTTTATTTTGAAATACTTAAAAATAAACTTTCCACTGGATGGATGTGTAAAAGTCATGCATTAACTTTGATAGATTTTTTTCAACGGTAAGAAATAAATGTGATTGAAAGGTTGTTTTAGCGTTAATACGAAGCAGAAACAACGTGCCATATGATATTCGCCTTACGAGGTAATTCGCCTTGTGCGTGTTGCACTGGAACGGAATTATCCGCGAAACTCGGGTAAAGACTGTATACGTATCAAAAATAAGCCAGTTCTATTCTAACTGTAATCAAAAGAAGTATTTCAACAAAAATAGCGCATTTCTTCCAATTAAACGCCACAGATTCCTATTAATGTAATATTTATTGCCACTTTCAGTTCCCGATTCCTGGATGCCCGAAGAAAGAGACGTAATTTCAGTAAGCAGGCTTCTGAAATTCTTAACGAATACTTCTACAGCCACCTTAGTAATCCTTACCCGTCGGAAGAAGCAAAGGAAGAGCTAGCGAGAAAATGTGGTATCACGGTATGTAGAATTGCGATAAAATAGCGCGATCTGCGTTGTTTCTTCAGTCGTTTAACTAATTTTATTCCTCATCAAAGGAAATGAATAATCAATCGGATGAAATGATAATTTTTATTTTGTTTTAAGGTTTCCCAAGTCTCGAACTGGTTCGGAAATAAGCGTATTCGCTACAAAAAGAACATTGGCAAAGCACAGGAGGAAGCAAACCTGTACGCTGCCAAGAAGGCAGCCGGAGCATCGCCGTACTCGATGGGTGGACCACCGAGTGGTGCTGCCACACCGATGATGTCTCCCGCCCCGGCACAAGATTCGATGGGCTACTCGCTCGGGTCCGGTGGTTACGATCAGCAGCAACCGTACGACGGTAGTATGGGATATGATCAGTTACATCAGGATCTCAGTCCTTGAATCGCACCTAGCGAACACTAGCTGGAACGGGGTCCGCAATTCCGAACGCCAACGCCAACGTTTTTGGTGGCACAAAATTAACGACAGCAATGTGTTTCCGTTTCAAAATTTCACACAACGTTGTTTTGCAACACCTTTTCACTATAAATAATGCAATGCAACTCTACAACACGACAGCCACCGAGGAATCGAAGCGGGAATGTACACACCTACACTACGCAAACCTGCATTACTGGTTGTACTGGTGTGCTAATAACGTGGGAAAAGCGCGTTACATGGTAATTTTATTTCCAACAATCAAATACATCACAACTTCAAAATAGCAAGAAGTATACGGATAGATTGCATTCAATAGACTTTAATAGTAAAATAAAGTGAGTAGTTGGGCAGAACATTTTGGTTTCTGCGATGCTGCTATTAACAACTATTCATCAACTGAAGTAAGCGTGCAAATGTAGGGGAAGAAGCCAGCTACATTTTGCAAATCTCCTTTGCAATAGTGTTAGTTAATACGAACTCTAGGTAAAGCAACATTGCGGGAAGGTATGGTAGAAAAACCGGGGCCAGTGTGCATTGGTTTCTGTGCAAGGTT
Organism: Anopheles minimus; assembly: GCA_000349025.1. Classification (NCBI taxonomy): domain Eukaryota; kingdom Metazoa; phylum Arthropoda; class Insecta; order Diptera; family Culicidae; genus Anopheles; species Anopheles minimus. The sequence continues at coordinate 3,724,262 of KB663655.1, forward strand.
CACAATCTCAATGCAGCAAATGCACCCGTGCATGTAATGGAAGTTTTAAATTTTTGTTATATGCTGTGAGGAATTTCGGCAATAATTTCGTTTCATTACATTCTAAAGCCCCCTCTGAAAAGCAGTGAAATTTCAGCAATTCGAAGCACTGACAAGTTACTTTTGCTAGGACTCATCGTTTGTTTTGATTGTTCACTCACGTTGCGCTCATATAAGTATTGGAAATTCGATTTGTTATGAAAAAAATCCATCTTTTAAAGATTTGTGTTTCGTTTCTGTAAGCAATTAAGAAGGGAAGCATTCGTTCGGCATCCGTTAGTATCGTTTCATTTTATTGAATCTCATAAATTAAGTACTTTATACCGTTTGTTACACATCACTACGCATCCTTTTGTATAATGGTTACAAAAAGAAAATTCGTTAATTACCAACATGCAACGTAAGTTTGCGAAAAGGAGGGATTATTTTTATTTCTTTTTTTTCAGAAGAAGCTTTGCGGGTAAAAGTGAATGAAAAATATGAACGAAAATTAGTATTGAATAGGAGAGTGTGTTTCTGCAGAAAGGCGATATATTTTTTTGCTGGTATCATTCGCAGATATTGAATATAAACAACACAAGAGAAACGAGTAAATCTGATGGATTGTGAAATCGTAGACAGAAGCAGAAGAACAAAACTACTGTGTATACCATTAGTTGATAGGAGTACATAAGATCAATGATAGCAAGAAAGCAGCAGTAAATAGTGGAGAGAAAAAAAAAAACATAATGCTTCGAACAACGTACGTACGAGAGATGAACATCTTATGAACCTGACACTAAAATACATCAACACAATAATGTGACTACATCGAAGTTGGAATGTAAAAGATGAGTAAAAACTGTATCTCACAAAATAAACAAAAACACACGACGAAACAGAACTAACGTGAAAATGGTTGCACGCGCGGAATTCGGCCAAACTGTGTGAAAAGTTATACATTTGAAGGTATATATATATATACATATATATATTTATTAGTATTTCATTTTAGGGAATATTCGACGATTTGAACGATTAAGGTCATCATGCATGTGCATTATTTTAGCAGAAATTTGCTTATTTCTTATAAGAAGTTACAACAAAATACGGAAAAAGATTCGTCGTCGCCGTAGCGCGTTATAGGAGTGACAAAACAGGCAAAAGGAATAAGAGAACAAGTGTGTGTGTGCACAACAAGCTCTGCAGTGCTGGGAGAAGTTTGATCTCCTGTATTGTGTATTGTGTATTGTGTATTGTGACTACCACTGATTACATCGGCGAGTACACACTACACTAACATTCTAGCGCGGGTTTGCCGGCACCGATTTGCAATGTTTGCGGTGCAAAAACATTCAAATTATATACGTAATTAAAAAGTAATAAATAGTGAGTAACATTCTCCTTCCCCCCATCTTCCCCATATACACCACACACACTCAGCTATGTGGCCAATATCTGCTACAGCGAGGAAAAAGGATCGTTGAGGATCATTTTTTTTACTAGAAGCGACCGACTGTGGAAGCGCGTGGCTAAACGCAGCTACTGCAGCTGCAGGTATCATTCAATTTTCGTTTCTATTTTCCATCTTTCGTCAAGGCACTTTTGGTTTTTATCGTGCGTGATATTTGCTTACTGCTCCTATCTTCAGTGCCGCTGAGGGGTTGTTGCAATAAGCTGTCAGGAACGTGTCGTGTGTGTATTGTTTCGTTTGTTTGCTTGCTTTTCACATCTATCTGTAGGGTCTTGTTTGCCTTTCTGTTGTAGGCCTTTTGAAATCTTCCTCAATGATTTTGAGCTATCTAATATTGAAAGTTTACTAAAGGGTATTTGTTTGTTTGCGGTCCGTTTATTTTTATACTTTTACATCAGACAGTAAACAACACACACATTATTTTTTAGCAAATTTTTCTATGGTTTTTTTTTCGTAAAGCAAGCTCATGCGTTAGTAAATGCAATATTAGCAAAGTATAAAATTCGAAAACAATGAGTTGTACATCAAATAGGTTACATTATTTTTTTTTTCTTCTCTCTTCCACTATCCTTCCATTGTATGAATCAGTTGAACAACTAGTAGAAAGGGAATTTCTCTAATTATTAAACATCAGTTATAACCATAGCTAGATGTACAATGTCCCTGGTAAAAAAAACACACACACACAAAATAACAAAATAATAACGTCTGAAACGTTAACGACAATATACGTATGGAATGGGTATCCTATATGCAAAAAATCTTCTAGAAATACTCAGCGAAAATGGAATATGGCCGGCACGTAAAGGTTACGATACTTAAAATGCAACAGTGGGAAGTGTGTTGGGTCGCCGCTTATTGCAGAAATGCAAACAAAGAGAAGCAAACAAATCATTTGTATACGAACTATTAAGGAAGTAATTTAACAAACAAAAAAAAACTATTCATTACACATTACAAATTATACTGGCACCTTTGCGAACAGTGAAAGTGTCTGTGCAGTAGTGGAGAGAGAGAGAGAAATGGAAGAACAGTAAAAGAACACGCAACGGAGCAGCTTACGGAACAACACACAAATGCATTGTAAAGAATGAATGCAAATTTATTTTCTATGGCGATTAGACGATAAACGGTCGTTTCAGAAATTGCACACGCGGAGGAAGTTGAGGATGATGTACGTTCTACCCCCCAGAACATACTGTTGAATGACACAATAATTGTAACGGCTGTTGAAATGTTTCAACACCATAGCAAATTATACTAAACATGTACAAAAAAAAAACAAAGCACAAAAAACGTTTGTTCGTATGGTTTGAAGATTTTGTTTTCATTTTGATGAATGCTTTTAAGCTTCAACCTGGATATGTTGAACTTTTTGTTTGTTTTGTCGATTGGAAGATTTTGCAAACAAAAGCCAGCCAAAATTACCTTCTTCTCAACAAAACGCAGTGCTTGAAACAAAACAAACTACATTAGAAGGAAAAAAATGATAACAAGACAGAAAGTGAAACGAACCTATTAAGCGTGGATGGAACTGGATTTATCTATGGAAAACTAAGACTCCCTCAGGTATACGAAACAAAACAAACACAAAAACCCGGCACACAATGGCGGCAGCGACGGCGTCGGCAAGATGTGAACATTGTAAATTCACGTTGTGTCAGCTTTAAATGCATTTTGCTATTTTGTGCGAACAGATTGGAATTGCCGTGAACTTCTCTTCACCACTGTTGTAAAGTTTCGATTCGTTTTTGTTTTATCTCCCAGCTGGTATTAACTTCATA
>KB663655.1:3736846-3757492 GCA_000349025.1 Anopheles minimus
GTTTGAGTTTGAGGATTCAGCCTGTCCGCGCTCCCACTGTTGCACGATACGATCGATAGTGCTTCCGGATGCTGTGGGTTAGCTGGTCCAACTTCAGCTCGCAGTTCAAAATTGTTATTTTGCTTTCGCGGTAGCTTGCACGAAGTCGTTGGCTTGATGCTAGACATACTATTGGCAGGTATTAGAAGTGTCGTTTGAGGATTCAGCCATTTCGCACCTTCACTGTTGCACGAAACGATCGATCGTGCTTCCGGATGATGTTGGACTGCTTGTCCAATTTCGGGATGGATTTTTTCAAGATTGTTCAACAGTTCAGTACCATTCGTAACGGGTGCTAGATCGTTTCCGCCCGATCGCCTTATGGTTAACTCCGTCCGCATCTCATCATCGTTCTTTTGCTTTCGCGATCGCTTGTACGAAGCAGTTGGCTTGATGTTAGACATGCTCTTGGCTGGTATTAGTGGTTTCGTTTGAGGATTCAGACTATCCGCGCCTTCACTGTTGCAGGATGTGATCGATCGTGCCTCCGGTTGCTGTGGGTCAGCTTGTCCAACTTCGTTTCGCTTTTCATAATCGTTCTCTTGCTTCCGCGATCGTTTGCACGATGCCGCTTGCTTGATGTTAGAAATATTATTGGTTGGTATTACAAGTTTCGTTTGAGGATTCAGACTTTCCACGCCTTCACTGTTGCAAGAAACGATCGTACGTGCTACCGGATGCTGTGGGACAGCTTGCTCAACTTCATGATAGTTGCTTCCCGCTAGCTGCGTTTGTTCAAGGTTGTTCAACAGTTCACTACCATTCGAAACGGGTGCTGCATCTTTTTCGTCTAGTCGCCTTATGGTTAACTCCGTCCGCTTCTCAGCATCGCTCTTTTGCATACGCGATCGCTTGCCCGAAGACGTTGGCTTGTTGTTAGAAATACTATTGGCTTGTGTAAGTGGATTCATTTGAATTTTAGAGGACAGCCTATCCGCGCCTTCACTTTTACAGGATATGATCGATCGTGCTTCCGGATGATGTGGGTCAGCTTGCCCAACTTCAGTACCATTTTGACCAGTTTCTACATCTTTTTCGTCCGATCGCATTTTGGATACCTCCGTCAGCTTCTCATCATCGTTCTTTTGCTTTCGCGATCGCTTGCAGGAAGACGTCGGCTTGATGTTAGAAATGCTATTGGCTGGTATTAGTGGTTTCGTTTGAGGAATCAGCCTTTCCGCGCCTTCATTGTTGAATGAAATGTTCGATCGTGTTTCCGAGTGCTGAGGGGCAACTTGTCCAACTTCGTGATAGTTACTTCGCGCTGGCTGCGTATTTTCATGATTGTTCATCAGTTCACTACCATTCGTAACGGGTGCTACATCTTTTTCATCCGATTGCATTGTGAGTAATTCCGTCCGCTTCTCATCATCGCTCTTTTGTTTTCGCGATCGCTTGCACAAAGTCGTTGGCTTGTTAGCAGTCAATTCTGCAGTTGTTTCAGTAGAAGTTGTACAGTTGATATTGTTTTTTGATGGTGTACTGAAGCTCATTTTAGTTTCTTTTTTGCATTTACTAGGAGTTCGAGTAGTTACACTTTTTTCTGTTTTTGGGGGTGAAACAACATCTGCTTCCGACTTTTGTGGGCACGTTCTTTTACTTCGTCTTATGGGTTCTCCCAACTTGTCGTTCTTGTCCGCCATGATCGTAGCAACGTTGTTGTTGGCAGCAGTTGTTTGTTGTTGTAGTTGGGTGGCTTCCGGAAAAACAACCGCCGATGTTTCAAGTACTGTTGATTGTGGCACATTGTTTAAAGTTTTAGTAGAGTTGATAGCTTTGCTTGGGTGCTTTTTCCGGATGGCAGTGTCTTTTTTGGCGGATTTACAGGCAGCTGCTGCAGCGGTATTAATGTTAGCTTTGTTCCTAGCAGTGGAGGATTTGTAGCTGTTACTTCCATTTAGATAGCTACTAGCGTGAGTTACTGTCGGTGTGTTAATCTTTTTCTTTTGACTTGGAACATTTGCAGTATGGTCTTCAGCGTGTGTACCATTTATGAACGAGGATTGCACATGAAGGGACGGATTTTCGTGAACATCTTTCCCCGTACCATTCACATTCAATGCGCTACCATCCCGTGCCGAACAAAGATTTGAAGCAACGAAGAATTCTTTGCGTGCAGCTGCGGTTTTTATCGCATGTTTCGTTTCTGTTTCCTTACTAATCTTACTGGACAACATATCATTTGCCGGACCAACATCCTGCGGAAACCGACATGATGGTTTAGTGCTGAGTGGAGTAGAACATATCATCATGTTTTTGGAAAATGTTGATGCCAGGTTTTGCCGCTTGTCCCCATCAATGTGTGAATGATCTGCGCTTGGTGGTGAAACACTGTCGTATGATTCATGCTTAATAGGAGTTTGCAACAGCGAGTCCATGATGTTCTGCAGCGATGATTGATTGTCCAAAGGCAGGAAGTAATCATGTTGCACGGGTTGGTCCGTGTCCTGCGACGGCTTAGCCGGCGAATGGACCACTACCATCGGTGTCATACGGATATCATGCGCTTTTGGTGCGATATTCGGTGACTTTTGCTTACGTGGAATACTGTCCAATGCGGATGTAACTGGCAGTTCAATCTGCGAAAAGTACGTCGACGATAGTTTACCCGATGGCGAAACAGACAGCTTATTCCCATCCGCTGATGCTTCGACGTGCTGTTTGCACCTTTTGCGCGCTATGCTAGCACTATCAATAGAGAGCCTTCGCTTAAGCGAATTTACAGCCATCGGTAATGTGCTGTGTTGCGAGGCTTTTTGTAAACTCGCACAATTCCTCTTGCGCAACCGTTCCCGTACGATTTCCGCTGTAGATGGTTTAGGTTTCTTTTGGATCTCGTTTACAGCGTTCGATGGCATAGCTTCTTCAACTACGGGAATATCGGCCACTACGCTCAGTATTGCGGGTCCATCATCATCGCCAACCGGTTCCACACAGTGTACGGGCCAGCTTGGCCCGTCCGTATAACAGATCACCTCATTCTCCGCCTCTGGCACATTGAAGTTCATAAAGTAAGTTTGAATTGACATTTCTAGTGGTGGCTGTGTCCTGTTCATCAACACATCAGAATAGCAACTATTGGAACGTCTATCACGCAGGGTATAGGAATGTGAATGGTTTTCATGCAATGCAATGGCATCATGGTTTGGTGAGGGATTTTGTTGCTTGTCGGTCACCGCATCTGTAATGTCTACCGAACCCGGCAAGTGGTTCGCGTAAGCTGTTGAACCAGCTGACACCAGAGTGAGGTCAATGCAATCGTTAACGAACGGTAACTGACCGTCCTCTACCATTGTACATTGTTCTACTTCATTCTCTATTCCATCGCGAATCACCAGTACGATTGCTTCCGAATCTGCAACGAATTCTTGAGCCATTTCCGTTTGACTTGCATCGCTTCCATTCTCAGCACTGTGCGCTATAATAACCATGTCGGATTGGGTAGGAGCCGAATTGTCGACTGCATTTTCACTGTTTTCCATCGTTGGTATTGATCTATCATTTATTGGCGTACTTTGGCAAGGCGCGTTTTGTTCCAAATCCGTAGCAGCAGGTTCAGGTTCCGATTGTCCCTTTGATGATTCTTTTTCCGTCTCTTCACTATTTACCATTTCATTGATAATGGTCGTTTGTGGATGACTGCCTTTACTACTCTCTGTTTGATCTTCCAAACTGACATCAGTAATAGCGATCCTAGCTGTAGTTATGTTCGCTGACGGATTGATCATGATACCACTTACGGTTTCATTATCGGAAGGAAAGGTACCATGTTCCATATTAAGATTCACCTCTGCTTTTTCCTCCCTTCCGGTCGATGCATCACTAACTGACGCTGCAACTCCCGAAACGTGTACATTCTCAACGATCGTAATTAATCGATCATCTACCGATCTGCTTGATGCTGTTGGAATAGGTTCTGTGATTAATCTGCACGGAGCTTTATCATTTTGTGTTTCAGATGGGTTGATCCTTACGTTTAATTCTTCTCGATTGTCATGCGGTTGTGGAACGGCATTCTGGTCACCACATTTGCTATCTTCGACGGGATGTTCAATTGTTGTGACTGTTGCCGTACTTGACTCCTCGGTTTGTTTACTTTTAGTACAAATTTCATCACTTTCCAACACAGCACAGCTGTCCGCACTAGCTTGCAGCGGTATCGCACAAGTATCATCGACTGCATGTTGATTAATAGTTTCTGATCCCCTACTGTCAACCTCCATCAGTTCCGATGATTGTATCGATTCTTTTGATGTAGGATCGTATTCACTAATTGCTGATGTTGTGATCTGCCGCTCCCGATGGTCCGAAACGATCTCTCCAGCTCTGTTTTTTGATGCCACACTTTTACTTTCATTATTTGAATCCGTTCTCGACAATTTGCCAGCCTTTTTGCTATCTTTAGGTTCCTCCGTTCGACTATGAGATTTAATACTTTCACTAGGTTTCTCCACACACTTTGGTGTGTCCTGAAACAATTTAGGCTTAGTGATATTTGATTTGTCAGCTTTTGTCTCCCTGGCATGGACAGGTGGGTGCGTTTCATCGCTACTACGTGCCTCATTCCTCATACGATCTTCGTTGTGTTTTGGGTATTTTTTACGGGAACCATCATGCGTTTCCTTCTCGTCACCCCGTTCCCAGCTCTGATGTTCTTTGTGCCGGATGCGTTCTTGCGATCTTTTTCGATGACGCTCGCCGTATTTATCTCGATCACGCTCACTGTACCTTTCCCGATCGCGCCTTCTTTCACTGTCACGGTCTCGATCACGATCACGGCTTCGTTCGTGATCACGGTGCCGATCGATGTCTCTATAGCCAGCTCTATCCCGGCTATGGTATCGTTCCCGATCGGGAATTATTTGGCTTTTCCCTCCCCGTTCACGTTCACGATCCCGGTCGCGTATGTGGAACGAGTCTGTAACGATGTCGATCTTTTTGCTTTTGTTCCGTGCCGCATCGTTACACTCAGCGGGTAGCGTCTGTACTCCAACGCTTGCCGTGTATGATGGAGGTGTTTGCGTAAATCTAGTAAAATGGTTAGCGCTTTGGTGTTTCTCAACACGAGGTTTTCGCCCGAAAGCAGCATTATCACACTGTCGCCTTAGGTCACTAATCATTGTATCCTTTCGCTTAATCTCAGCTTTGGCAGTCAACAGCAGCGATGACACATTTTCAAGCAATATTGCATTCTTTCGGATGATATCGGCTTTCTCTTGTTCTGTTGCTTTCATCTGTTGTTGAAGTTCTTGAATGCGGCTTTTCAATGCACAAAGCTCCTGGCTCTCCTACAATGCAAGGAGACAAGGCGAATGTTATGTTTCGTGAGGATGGTAAACTGATACCGTAACCGGGAACGGGTCGGAACAAACCTTTTGTGCTTCACTTTCTATATGCTCGAGATCAGCGTATATATCGAACTCTTCCGACATTTTGACCGCCAATTGTTTGCCGAAACTGTTCGTTTATGGGTTGAATATCGGTTTTACAGAAATCGCCAGATTATTTACAAGAATCCATCGAATGTAGCTGTCAAAGGTTTTGTTTCGATTGTTTGGCGCTCTTTCCGCGAGCTGCCATCCGCAGTCAGGTCGCGGGTACACATTGCGGCTCCACAACGGTAAACCGATTCGGCTCAAGGGTCTTCTCCACATATGCTCATAACGGGAAACGGTTAAAATGGTGGTAAAACGGCAGAATAAAGACTCCATTTATTGGTTCAATTATTTTTTTTTATTTTGATTATTTTAATAGCTATCTTTCTTCACTTTTTCCTCTTTTTTGACATAACGACCTACAGTGAAGCGCCGATTTTCCGGATACCTTTTATCCGGCTGTCGGATTATCCATGCACCTAAAAACTGATAGAGGGTTCATTTGTAAAAGAGACAAATGTATCAAATTTGCGCCAAAATTACAGATTTCCTTTTCAAGCATAAACTACAAAGACAAATATAACGGTGCTCTATAATTCTCATACGTGTTCATTAAGTGCATACCCTTCGTTAGCACTTTCAACGCCACATCAACCAGATATGAGTGATTTGGAGCAGAGATGAGAGATGCTTGTAAATTTTTCTCTATTTCGTTCAAAATTACAAACATCTTTGGAATGAGTGAGAAGCATAAGCATTCTTTACTCGTGGGAGAGAAATGAGAGTTGTCATTTCCTGGCGTTAAAATGAAATTAGTGAAGCTTAATCAATCCTTTACCTTTATCTATAATTTTAAACAAGAAAATCTATAATTTTTGAACAAATTTGAGCAATTCGTATCATTTTCTAATGGACCTTCTACTTTTTGCGGACATTGTTTTTGTAAAGAATGTGAGAAATATCCTTTATCAGCTGCTGATAAATGTCATTTATCAGCTAAACGCATATCCGACACTCCGAAACCTAGTTTAGCAGCACCCAGATAGTAGGGCGTTTCACCGTATATGGAGGAGTACCTTCTGCTTACTTAGCGTAACGAGCTATTCGATCATGCCGGCCATATAATGGCTTACTGGCCATATTCGATAGTTATAATTATCTTTCTCTACGAAGATCCGGTTCGATCGGATTTGATCCCCGGCCCTGCCGATTGAATACCGGCACCGCTATCGCATTGGCCACCGAACTCTATGGAGGTATATATTTGGTGTAAGTTTTGGTCGATATATATGTGTGTAAATCTGCACCTGTAATTTACCTTAGCAGTATAAATTTGTTAAACTAGTTCCTACATTGAAATTACCCCGGACCCGGTGCGATAGGGCATGTCACATGACGGACCGGGAACAATATCTCATCCGAACCGTTCCTCCGTAGTTGGTCGTTACCCCATACAATAACAAGAGAAAAAAGAAATTGAAATTAGTAAAACGTTTATCTTTCGGTGTTTTCTTGATTTTGTACCGGTATTCACACCCGAGCTGTCAAAAAGAGGAAATAATGGCTACCTGGAACGTCGTGATACAATCTGTCATCTGCACAATTTGATGTTGCCTTTTGTTTTTTTTTCTAACGCACACAATCTATGCCTCTACTGTGATTTATTTATGTTTGTGGAGTAGAATATTTTGGAATTTCCAATGACTCAAACTGAAAAGTAAGAAAGTTGAAAAATCTGTTTCCCAGACGCGAAAGATCTCCCGCATTTTAATCGATTTGTAAGTATTCTTTAATATCATTCTGCAATCGAGCAAACAAGCAATTAACTTACAACAGAACGTTAATTATTGTTCTGAAACTGCACGTCGGACAGATTCCACTATACCATTGGGCTGTATCGATTGCGGGAGCTGTGTTGAAAGAGCTAAGAAAAAGAAACGTGTTTTGGGACAAGTATGATGAGCAAACGAGTTTCTATCGTGAAGAAGCTTTATTTAAAACTACTGCCAGGGAATCGCTTCACGCGATAGAACACAAAGAATGCTCACATATACGTAGGTATTGTTTAGTCCTGCGAAAGTATGTGTATGCATGTTCAAATCATAAACATACATTTGTATTATCGGCGAAGAGTGTAGAATCAGGTCTTGTGAAGAAGAATGGGAAAAGCATAAGTTTGGAATGTTCATGTGATGATCAGTGATAATGTCGACTTGTACTACGGGCGAACAAAATATCTGGTTAATTTAAAACTACAACTCCTTTGCATATGTTCCTTTTACACTAAATTTATTGTTCAGATAGTTCAGTAATACTGATTCGTAAATAGTGTTAATGAATGTTTATTTGATGAATTGTTGCTAGCTCTGTTGTTCGTATGATTTAATCACAGACCATTTTCTTATTGCAGATACTGAATATTTGCTGCAAAAATTCATGCCCGATGATTTGAACATCACTACGCAATCGATCTCAAAGTGAAAATGCTAAAATCCAGCACTCAGCAGCAAAAGAACATTCTCAACACTGTGATCGGTGCTTTGCCCGATAATCGTCCCATCACGTCATTGCAGCTAGTGGAAGAATATGAAAAATGTCCGAAGAACTTTCAGTCCATCAACAAGACGTACGACCAGGACCAGGATGCAGATTTATGGCGTGAGAAAATGTTAATTGGCAAACGCACGACGAGGTATTTGTGTCAATCGAAATCGGAAGGTCTTCCCGGCTACATCGTAGAGACGCTGAAGGTAATAAATGAAAAAGAAATCACTCCCGAGGGTTTCTCGCAGCTCATGAGAACTGCTGACACGGAACAGAAAGCATGGCGCAAAAAACAGCTCGTCTACCGATTGGCCAAGAAGGGATCCACCAAGCAAGCCGTTACGGATATTATTTTGTGCTCTAGGCTTCGTCAAGCACCGGAAGGGTTTACGCTAGCCGGGTAAGCATCAATGGGAACTGTCTCATTTGTATCTTACCCGAGTTTCCATCAACAATGACCGTTTTTGTTTTGTGTTCCAGGGATATCAACGGCATTCTTGTATGTTTCAAATCGTCACCAGTTCCACATCGTCCATCTCCAAGTGTGCCGTCTCGGCAGAGCATTACTGACCTTGAGAAAACAATCGAAAACTTGAAAATACAATCTAATGTGAGTAAAGTACGTATTTGTATCATCTTGCGCTCTATTTCCCCGTGTGTGTGTGTGTGTGTGTGATTGAACATTATTTCTACGCTGCAGGAAGCAACCGCACAGCCACAGGAACACGAATACGTAGAACTGTTATCATCATATCAGCTTTCACCAAAGCGTGCCGCTCCGAAACCACCCACGTATTCAACTGGCACGTTGAACATTCACACCGATGTGGAAGGCGTTCCATTTCTGCTCAACCCCGCTCTCAAACAATATGCCATCGATGTAAGCTGGTCAGAACGATAGATTCGAGATTGAGCGAAATTAATCGATACACTTCCGTTTCAGGTCCCAGCCGTTTATGCACTGACAGGCACACAGCTGGAATATGATTTTCACCTAGAGCGGCAAGTATTGTGCACAACCAAATCCCAAAATGCTCAATTGACAAATCCGTTCTTCCAATGAGATAAAGACAGATAATGGCCAAGGGAATGTGAACTGAAATGTGATTGAAAGAATCATATAGCGATGGTGTTATTGGTTGATCTAATGGTAGGCACAGTAGAAAAGGGATCCTTTCTGCGGAACCGTCTCCCAAAGTCGCGTCTCCCCCAACACTGGACTTTAGTTCCAATTTTAAAGTTAAACCACTCGTGGATATGGAGGGCCTCTTTTCAAAAATCGTATTATTCTTAGTGGGAATATTCACTGGCGGGAAACCCGATTTCCATTACGCTTAGAGTCTCCAAGAAACCACTTTAGTCTGAAAAATAGAAACGTTTGAGAACTGCACAATAATAATCACATTTATAATGAGTGCTTTGTGTAGGTATTATGTACTATCTTGCCTGAAATGTTAGACATGATAAACTAAGGACTCAGAATAATGTTAAGAACATCTTAATTTCCTAGATTTGAAACCGTTAGAGCAGTGGAATGGTGAAGAAAATAAACACATACATACCTGGTGTACAAGGTATACGGCCCGGCCGTTCTTCAGTGAATAAAAACAATATATATTATACATATATATATATATACCTGGTGTATTAGTTGAAGTTGTTCGGTTGTACTTTAGATGTTGAAACCAGAGTTCCATTCATTGGATTTGCAATGTTGTTTTGTTTTGTTCGAGATTAGGCTAAAACCCATATCATTCTACCCAAAAGGAAAGTAACTTGCTCATACGAAGTATGCAAGATCAGAGGTTTCGGTGCTAATAATGAGCTAATAATTTTAATAATAGTTGAGGCATATAGTTTGCTTGAGGAAGGTTATCGTAAACATTGTCTAGTATTAAAACCACGCGAAGCATGTGAATTGCAGAGTCTTAAAAAAATAGTAAAAGCACAATATCAACCACAAACAAAAATTTGATACCGTTCAAATCTTAGGAAAAGTAGCAATTTGGATACTTTTGATATGGTTGGATCAGCTTGGTGCAAAGCGACGCCGTTCTTCATACGGCAGGATCGGGGATCGAATCCCATCCGGACCGTTCTCCCGTACGCAGGGCTGACGGCTATTCTGTTGTGGATGATATCAAGTTACGGAAGTGAGAAATGGCAAGCCAAGACCTCTCGGGGTTGTTAGTGCCATAGAAGAAGAAGTAGATCCTTAAAGTAGAAGTGTATTTCCAGAAGCTCTGAAAATGTGTTCCACGAGTATTGAGCAACAAACAGATTGACCATAGCATTACCCTTTGCTTATCAAAGGAAGTTGGTTTTGTATTGGATGAGAACTGGGCTTATTCGAGAATTCTAAAAACATTTTTTTTCGCTTGCATCTGGTGTGCCACATTGTGAGCTATTAAACCCGGGTGAGATGGTGAATATCACTATTCTGTCCACCAAAACTGATACATTCAGGACATTCACAGTGTCGGATCAAATTGGAGGCAGAGGCCGATCAAAAGCTTAATCCGCCACTGGACATTCATGACAAAATCATCACAATGCGGCCGTGGACGCGGAAAAGTTTAATTTCAATATTACAACAGAGTCGTAAAGTACACAAAAGAGAGCTGTAACTGGACAATTCTATCTCATTCGTCGTAATATCCAGCTCTGGTCTCATCAAATTATTATTATAGTCCATCAATTGGGTATACAGTTACCTAGTGCCGTCAAATGAGTTGCATTGAAAACAAATATCAGTATTGAATCTAAATATTTCTAAATTTTCCCGAAACTTGTGTGTTTTTAACATAAAGAAACCGAGCAATTTCAATTCATACATTTACATGTTATTCATATGTCATAGGAAATGTTAATATAAGTTCCTTTTTATAAAAAAAGAAATCATAATTAATTCTAAGCCATTGTTTTTTCCGCAGCTGACCCGAATGAAATGTTTTTTTTTCACGTGACGTCTTTAAACGTTAATGTTTCTTTTCTATTCTATAAAATTTAACTTATCCGAAAATCATGTCTTCCTTCACAACTATATTGATCGAAGTGCAAGTGATGTAAGAAAATTTGACCAACAAATACAAACTCAGTGCATAACCAAAATCAAAGTCTTGAGGCAGAATTTCAGAATTAAGAACAGCACATCCAAAATCTTTGATATTTGACGAAATCATGTACAAAGACATGAATTCCAGAACATATATGACTTAAAATGCACAGCGGGTTGGCTGAACTACTTTAACTGTTGTGTGGTAGAAACGTGGAGAAGCTTTCGATGTACTTTCCATCATCGGGTCGCTATGTAACCACAAAGTATTCGATAACCCTTTGTAATTTAAGCTAGACCGAACATGAGCAATTAGATTTATTTGTTCATTAAATACACAGCAGAATAAGCAAATGTAAAGAATTTATGGAGCACAGCAGGATTATCAGCTTTATTAAGCTAAAACAAAACATAGATCAAAAAAGTTCTGTCGACTGGATCTGAGGATTATCGGGTAAATTGATAATTTAAATTAGTGGTTGGTTCTGTCGGAAACCACTGGAAGATATTTGGCAACGCTTCGATATTTTTTTCTTCCACACTGGCGTACCTCAATGTAGTGTTTTTAATCCCCTATTATTTATCAACGACTTACGCCAGGCCGACGACTTCACCTCAACATATGTTACTGAGTGATGCTTACGATTTTAAACTCTTGCTCCGAATGAAAATCGTCCAATAGCCTATTCCTATCCAACCATGAATAGGTTCTCTCATGCTCCGAACATTTGAACGTTACTATATTGAAGGCAAACAAGTGCTTAGGTGAAATTTCCGATAATTTAATTTAATTTTCCGATCCCTTATGCCTTAAAATATTGTATTGTCCTTTGGTAAGATCTATTTTCGAATATTCTATCAATTTTGATTCTTAACAAATGTAGTGTTCTCTCGCTCAAGTCATCAATTGGACTATACGCACCTAGTCACCAATTGCGCCTTCGATCGCTTCTCTTATTTGAAACACGCCGTACGGCTACAGGTGCCCATGGCACATTTCTTCGAACCGTTCGTAATTTTAATCGTCAAGTTATGCTGTTCGATTTTCCTTGTCTTTCCTTGTTATCTTTCCGCTCACGCCTTCGTTATTTGTCCTCCATGTGAATGTTTCCTTTTCACGTTTTCCCTCCAAACACATAACACAAGCTAATTCCTCAAACCTTGTTAAACGTACGGTGATCATTTTGAAATAAGTAATTATATTAATCATGTATCACTAAGCTTCTTCTACACTCTACGGCCACTTGTTGCCTCTGGTGTACCACAAGGGAGCAACCTTAGTGCGCTTCTCTTCGTGATCTTCGTGAACGACGTTACACGTGTGCTTCCTCCAGATAACCACCTGCTTACGCGGATGATGCGAAGGTGTATCTTCCGATACGCAATCAGGAAGACCAGCAGGGTCTTCAGAATGCCCTGAATGTGTTTCAGTCTTGGTGCTGTACGAACGGTTTGGAGATATGTGCTGAGAAGTGCGTTGTTGTTACGTTCGCCAGAAAACGCAAGCCCCTGGATTACGCGTATGCCATTAACGGCACTGCTCTAGAATGCAAAAGCTGTGTCAGAGACCTAGGAGTGCTCCTTGACGATAAGTTGAGCTTCTATGACCAGCTAGAGCACATCGTCACTAAGGGCAATCAACTAGTTGGCGTTGTAAAGAAAACTTGCGCGCGATATGACTGACCCGGTTGCTGTAAAAATGTTGTAGATTCCTTCCATATCTACGCGTAGTACAGATTCTAGCTGTAAGCTTAAATACGCATAGCTTTTTAAAGTTGTTGACTAATGAATATATTCGTTGCTACAGTTGTCGGCGAAATGTAGGGAAATTCATTGAAATTATTGAAGAGAAATGCTAAAGCGAATAGTTAGTATTATTAAATTATTACGTCGTTTAGGTGTAGCTTTTCGAGGACATGATGAAAGCATGGAAAGCAGAAGAAAAGGAAATTTGATGTCCTGTTTAGAATACTTTTCTGCTCTATGAGTTGTACGGCGAACTCACTGTCGTACAATGTATTAGACTCGCCAGGCTCCGATGGGCTGGTCACGTCATGAGAATGGCACCGGGCGACCCAGCCCGTAAAGTCGTTTTAGGCCGTCCCTAGACAGGGGAGGCGTGGTAGGTCCAAACTGAGGCAGAGCATTGGCGTTGATGCGTCCGCCACGAAGGCCGGGATAATGGATTGGCAGACGAAGGCGCTCGACCGTGAGCGGTTCAGAGAACTTTTGCAGCAGACCAAGACCGTGAAACGGTTGTAGCGCCGGATAAGTAAGCAAGTAAGTAAGTAAAGAAGTTTAGAATACTTAAGCGAAAATGATGATTTTTTAAAGTTACATCTAGAGAAATACGGTCATCAAGGGCCAGGGAATGTCAACTATTTATCGCATAACATTTGTGATGAATTTCTAGATACAATAAGCAACAACATGAAACGTAAAATTGTAGAAGATATTAAATTGACTACCTATTATAGTATCATAGTAGATTCAACACCTGATGTAGCACATATTGTTCAACTGATATTTGTTTTTCTATGTTGTTAAACCAGTAGAACGATTTTTGAAATTTATTCCGATCGATAAACATAATTACTTAGAACAATAAGTCTTAGATAAACTAACAACAATGGGTTTAGCTATTGCAAACTCCAAAGGCCAGTCATTTTACAATGCATCAAATAAGTCTGGCCTACAAGCACGCATTAGTCAGTAGAGTGCAAGTGCAGTTTTTATATCATGAGCTAGTTACTCATTGAATTTAATTGCTAATTTAGAAGCTGAAAATTGTAAGGCAGCAGTACACAGCAGGAAAGTTTTAACATAACATTTTAAAAATGTAAACAACCATTCAGTTACATTGGGGTGTGACTAGATGGTCGGATGCGGTGTAAGCGGTGTAAAAAAAAAGGATTTAAATAAGTCAAAATCGAGAGCGCTAGCGAGTTTTCTCTTATCGACGAGACCCGCCTAACCGGCGAGGCCCCGAGCGGCCGCTCCCTTCGCTCCTAGATTGATCCGCCACAGCTGTGATGGCAACTTCTTCGCTTCGAAGCTATTCGAGCTTGTAGTACAAACAAATCATAGAGCCCTGTTTCAGCAATATCAGTTACAAATTAACTGATAACGCTATCATTTTTGCCTCTGTGGAACAAAATTGCTGATATTGGTGGTGTATAGATGAAATCACCATTTGGTGGGAGAGATGTTTGCAAAATCGTTCAAACCATCCCCTTTGTTTGTTTTTCTCAAAGCATTCACGAATCCACTCCGACTCCACATTTTAAAAACCGACTCCGACTCCGATAGAATTTCTCCGAAGTACTCCAATCGACTCCGGTTGCTCCGTTCAACTTCTTAGTACTCCGATTAACTCCGGATTACTCCAGAGCAGCACCGAGACTCGAAATTATGGAATCAGTACGTATGAGGTACACAATGCAAATCCGGAGAAATAAGTCTATCACTGAAGCAAATAACTATTTAGTATTCGCCCGACGTTCTTTCCTTATATTTTTTAGCGTTCGAATTTGCTAACAACACGTCACGGCTGAATAACTAAAATTTTTTTTTTTTATTTTACTAGTTGTGTCGTCCGGTGTCATTCTCATGACATGACGAACCCATCGTACAACTCATAGAGCTCGTCGTTATAGCGGCTTCTCCATTGTACTTCCTCACATAAGGGACGGAAAATCCTCATACCGGACATCCGTATGATGGATGGACATACGGGACGGAGAGTTTTCCTCTCGAAAGCGGCTAAGAGGTTTTCGTCAGCTTTCGACAGAATCCATGTCTCAGAGGTGTATGTGAGTGCTGGACCTACATTAGTTCTATACAATCCCAGCATCGACCGTCGCAACAGGTGTTTTACATTTACATTTTTACATTTACATATATCTAAATTGTTTGCCTCAAAGGCTGTACAATGGCGTCATCTTAAGATTAAACAGGAGAAGGGATAGACAAGAGACGGGGGCGGAAACAGGCGAGGGATTCGTTGTAATCAAGCATGTCACCCACGGAGTTGAAATCATTTAGTGCGCGCACCCAGGGATCGGACTGGGAGAAACGCGTGCGACGCAAAGCATTAAGAAGAGGAGGACGAACGCGCAGGCGATAAGACGGGATGTAGAGAGGAATGGCAGCCAGAAGGGAGGGGGAGTCAATATTGGAAAGAAGGATATTGGCAATAAATAACTTGCGCGCATGACCATGAGTGGAGAAGTTTCCTCAGACTGTAGAAACACTGGTTGCCGGCACCCTAGCGCGAATTTCAACATCCATGTTATTGTCGTTACTGCCACATGGTGAAGATCAGTGGTTAATTTTTCGTTTCGGCTCTGATAGTTTCCAACTATCTTTTCTACGAATAGGACTAGTCGATCTTGTAGTATCTGGGAGAATATATTGTAGGCGGTATTCAACACCGTAATACCCCTGTAGTTGCTGCACTCTAGCCTGTCATTCTTCTTGTATATGGGATAGATGATGCCAGGATTTCCATCACAAGGCATCAATTCATTATCCCATACCTGAGTAACAATTTGATAAATTTCGTGTTCGAGTGCTGTACCTCCGTTCTTGATCATTTCAGCCACTATTCCGTCGGTCGTTGGTGCCTTGTTATTCTTATGCCAATGGATGGCCGACCTTATATGTTTCATCAATGAAAGGTAGCAGTAGCATAATGCCATCTACTAGTGGAGCCTGGTGGCTTCCTGGATCCTTCTACATGTTTAATTATTACATACGTCTGAACTCACAAACAAATTGAAATCGAAATATTATCGGCAACCTCCTCGTTCCGCTCATTCTATCACATTGCTATAACATATGAAAGAAATACTTCATAACTAGTGCGCAGACATCCCGCGTTCTGAATTTTGCCTAATGCCTCCGAGGGACTTTTAGCTTTTTTTCCTTTTAACCGAAGGCTCTGACCGTGATAGAGCTCGACTGGGAAGCAGAGTATCAGTTGATGGCGACCTGTTACCTTGGAACGATTGTAACTTCGGACAACAACATCACCAGCGAAATCCGAAGGCGCATTGTTCAGGCGAATCTTGCCTTCTATGGGTTCCACACACTGCTGAGATCCAGAAGACTCCAACTGCGCACGAAATGCACCATATATCGCACACTGATACGTCCGGTAGTCCTCTACGGACACGAGTCCTGGACTATGTTGGCGGAGGACGCCAATGCGCTCGACATTTTCGAACGGCGAGGGCTAAGGACAATCTTTGGCGGTGTGTACGTGCAGGGCATGTGGAGAAGGAGAATGAACCACGAGCTAGCTGAGCTGTTTGGCGATGCGGATATCCTGACGGTGGCCAAAGCCGGAAGGATACGTTGATTGAGGCACTTGAAGAGGATGCCGGAATCATGCCCCACCATGGAGGTGCTCGTCAGCGACCCGTTCGGCACGAGGTGTAGAGGAGCCCAGTGAGCTGGATGGCTGGATCAAATGGAGTTCAATCTGAGGGAGATCGGATGTAGCCGTGGATGGAGGATTGCAGCCCTGGATCGTGTTTCCTGGAAACGGATTGGAAACCAGGCCATGTCTCTCAGACGTGCCCAATAGGGCACGGTAACAAAGAAAAGAAGGACTTTAAGTTCGGACAAAAAAGCGACTGCACGGCAGTCATTGTATGCTTTACTAGTGGCTAGTGTTGAACATTAGAGAGAGTAGCGTATACTAAATAACATTAATGGAGTTGAGTGAATGTTTAATGATTTATTTCACTCCTTATCATCCACATTATTTGTAGAGCTGTAGATATCCTTAAATGTACATTTCAATACCTATTCTTCATTCTTAGTTGTTTGGTTGTTGTAAGGATGAAAATATCTTTATAGATATTTGTTTTCAACAATGGAAACATCTAGTACTTTTGTTTCGTTGCTGTACGATTAATGGCCTCAGCGTAATACCATTCCGAAGGTGTTCGCGAGAAGTTTACAGTTTGACTGCTCCTCATGACGGCCAAGGCGCTTGCTATCACATGCTCACTGGTGTTTTGAGCGTTTAATCTCGTATTCTGCAAAGGACGCAATGCAAATATGGTTAATTTTTCTGAGTACCAACCACCACATGATCAATCGTACCTGTGCTATATTGTCCTAACAACGCTGTCACGCATTTATTTCCAATTCGTACAAGAGGAGCTTCCACAGCAAGATGAAGTAACAGTGCGCAGATTATTGTTAAAAGCAAAGCTGCTGATGTTAGAATTAGCTGCAAAAGGCAAAATAATACATATAATAAAGCACAATATTGAACACTTATACACGATCTTACCAGATTGAATCCATCGTACACCAAAGGGATGGGGAAGTTTGTGTATATTCCATAGATGACAGTGTATTGCACTATGTACACGCAGTAGCTTATTTTGGCAAAACACTGAAACGAACTGTGCGATAGTAGTTCCACAACACGGGACTTGCCCTTGGTTGCAAGAACTAAGAATAATAAGCTGTAGCTGCAGCCCCACGAAGACTTCAGGAGACTACCGTACGTCGCATGGAAGATGGAATGTTGTTTATCGATGTTCAAAAATGGAAGCAGTGTGGTGAATGCGTTCAACCCAAATAATGCCACTAACGATATGGTTAGCAGTTTTTGAAGCATTGATCGAAACTGATCCGCTGCATGGAGAGATGAGACTTTCGTATAGAACATAGCTGCAATTATGCCAAAGAAATAACCGCTTATGTTCGTGTGTGATGGTAGATAATACTTTAGAAAGTGATCGTAAGTGCGTAGTTCTGCTAATGCATGCCTGGTAGAAATAAACATCAAAGATTCGTTCGATAAATGTTCGCTGTTTGTGCCGAAAACATAACACACGCCATTTACCTCATGTCGAAAGTCATTGTCGCCTCGGTTGATTCACTATAGATGATGTATCCCGGCATCAAGAATGCAACAATAATCATCAAATGCACCAACCATCCTTTCATTAATGGCCACTTCCACACGAGCAAGAGCAGTGCCGAACCAATCAGGAAAAGTTGAAAATCTGCCCCTAAATACCAACTAAACTGGAGGCACTGCAAGGATATAAATGTATGGTATTATGAAACATTGGCAGGTTTTTAGTGGAGTTGTGATGCTGCAGAATTTACTTACCGGCTTGGTAGTATGGATATAGTTGTTCAGGAAAAGCAAGTTAGTCCACCAATTCTCCAGACAGTAATCGTTAAACTTATACTCCAACGGTCCTCGCTTGATATGTTTATACCATGTCGCTTGGTATAAAATGATCAATACGTATGCAGGTAGCAATCTATAGAAAAATTCTCAATCAGCATTAGCAAAGTGGAAAAACAATCAACTACAATTTAAATATGTTATAACAAACTGATCCAATGAATTGGGTGTTGAATAGGTTTGCAAGTTAGATTTATATTAGACCTTGTCAGATTTTCGTATTACTGCTGATCGCAAAACTATATCCCTATATGAGCACCATAAAACGAAGTACAAAATACTTCTACTGTCATTAATTTTTTAAAGCATCACATAACTTTCATACAGCTATTTCTATAATTGATCTACATATGAAAAATCTATCTAAATCTATTACACTTCGGACGGATTTGGATAGTTCTCGATCTAATCTACTGGATGTTTAAGCGTTTAAATTTTGTTTAGTCTTTCAGTTACAAATAATTGTTTGAAGCACTATAATGTGCATTTTGTTACACTTATAGCTGATCCAGTAATACAGGAGTGCAAAAAATATAGTCCACGGATGGAAACAGATAGTAAAAAACAGATCGAAACCCTTGACCGGATATTAATTACAAACCAGGTGTTATAAGAATGATGTTTTATTTATTTCTTAACTAGAAATGGACAAAACTTACTACGATAGAAACTTCAACATCGAAACATACAAAGTGTACTTAAGGTTTAGACCAACAGTTTCAGAACTTTTTTCTTACGTAGCCCATTTGTATGCTTGAATAATGAAAACATCCCTACTCTTCAATTGTGTCAACTTCATGCATTTACCTACAATTCAGCTCATTGGAAGACGAGTTTTCTTTTTTGACACTACATTATAACTGTGGATTAATATAATTATTAATTGCTTGCACCATTTTTCTGTTACATTTTTTGTGCTATTTGCAAGCGGAATAATACATGAAAAATTAAATATATTTTCGTGAAGTATGCTTTTCCTTCTTTCGCTATGTCACTTCCACCTCTTGATAACCTGCTAAGCATGGAGGGCCTGTTATTTCCGGCTGACTTGTACAGTGTGTTCCATTACTACTTCGACACCCGTGTTTATGCAAACTACTTGAAACTACTTGAAACTACTTGTTCGTATGATATGTGTGAAATGCGATTTTTTTTTAAATTGTTTTAATTTTCCTTTCATCTTTACCTATTTCATTGCGAATAAATTATACTATTACATACTCAATCACAGCATTTTTCCTGGACAAAACGTCACGCATTACAAAACCGTCTTTTAAAAACGAGTGTCCAAATATTTGTGAAACACGCTGTATTTACTCGCAACGTACGTCCTACGTACAGTTCAGATAATAGATCGGTTCTGTCGTGTGAGACTGGCCCCTCGATCATCTTTACCACCAGGCCACCCAAAAGTACGTAATGTATGCCAAACGTGTCATATCCTAACTCGGATACGGAAGCAATAGAACTAATAATTAAACTCAGTTTTCGGTAGCAGCTAATTTCTCACTAAAATTCACCTCCATCTATTCGTGGAGGTTCTTTAATTGCATTCAAAAGTGACATGTTTTGGTGCTCTTCATAAAATGTAGTTGCATTTGAGTTATTAAAAAGAGTAACAAACGAGATTTTATGAAATAGATAAGAAGATGTCGGCAATTATAAGATGTAAATCGGATGGAATTCAATATCTCTAACGCTACAATAGCTAATTGGGCTCAAACTTAAAGCTTATTTGCCGGGCTTATTCCATACGTCATCATTCTTCCCGTAACATTAAATTACCTTTCTCCTCACCAACACGGTTTCATCCCCAAACGCACTACTTCTTCCAACCTCATGTGTCTCGTCTCCTCCACTATGTCTCATATGGTGTCCGGTCGCCAGACTTACACTGTATACACAGATTTTAAGGCTGTCTTCGATAGCTTGCCCCTCGACCTGCTAGTAGCTCGATAAACTTGGTATCGGGGGTAGTCTACTTGCTTGGCTAAAATCCTACCTTTACGAGAGGTCTTACAAAGTCCGTGTGATGTCCTGTCTATCCAACTCCTTTGTCGGCTCTTCTGGAGTACCGCAAGGGAGTGTCCTGAGTCCTTTGCTTTTTCTCCTTTTCCTAAATGACTGTGTTTCAACTCTCGCTTCAGACGGCTTCCTGTTATATGTAGACGACCTCAAAATATTTCATCCTGTGTCCTCAATTTCCGATTGTTCCTTCCTCCAAAACGCCCTTAACTCCTTCGCCAATTGGTGTCATTCCAACGGCCTACTCCTCTGTCTCAATAAATGTTGTGTTATCTCGTTTAGTAGGTAACGTAAGTTTACGTACCACTATACATACTTTCCGTGGCACTCCTATTAGTCGCGTATCGTCCGTAAAAGATTTAGGCTCTCACCTTCAACGTCCAAGT
>KB663655.1:3757727-3849284 GCA_000349025.1 Anopheles minimus
CTTCTTGGTCTCGAACCCATTGATGCTCGACATTCCCATTATCATTATCTTGACGTTCCTTTCCTTTTATCTGTCGTTCCTTTATACGCTCCCTCTCGGCACCTAAGGAATCGTGCTCGCCTTAACATTCCTTCCCGCCATACAAGATACGGTTCCAACGATCCTTTTCTCCAAGCGTTATCGGCTTTTAACGATTCTTATCGTCTGTTCGACTACAACGCTCCAATGTCCAGTTTGCGTTCGCGCCTACGTAATTCCTCTCTCCACTCCTATAAAATTGTTCCCCGCAATAATTGTTCTCTACATTCCTCGTACTCCATCTCCCTATCTCTTTAGTATGTAGGTTAATCATTGTTAAGCCCTGAGGCAGACAAGTAATAAATTAATAATAATAATAATAATAAATTTTATAATTTATTTACTTTATCGAGGGTAAAGAAAAATAAGTTTAACAACTAATTTGATATGGAGGAGTATGGACATATTGTTTACCCACATGGACATTCGCATGACAACGTGTATCGAGAACAAAATTTCATCTCTCCAAATATCCGAAATTATTCGGTACTTATTAGCATTGATACTTACCGCACTAAACGCCGCAACAGCTTGTCAATAAAATACTGAAACCGGAACGAAGGATATCGTTCAAAGTGTCTCAGACAGCTGATTCCGAACACCATTCCACCCAACGTGAAGAAAAATTGTATCATGTGAGTATTGCCGGAATTAACGAATGGAAAAACTACATGATTAGCTTGCTGCAAATATAAAACACACATCAAACGTTAATAAAAACCACAAATGTGTTAATCACACACAATGGAGAGTAATTTACCGCTTCCAAATCTTCTGTGTTCCATACAGGCATTCGGATCATTGGCAGCTGTGAGTGTACCACCAATATCGTAAGCGTCCCAATCGCTCGAAGTCCATCGAGAAAGGGCAGTGCGTTGGGTTTAGGAGCTTTCCACAACTGTTGCACATTTCTTCGTATTGAAAATGCATCCACGAATAAATCTTCCGAGCGGGTGTTAAAATCGATCCAGGTGGCAGATATGGTTGTAAGCAATAAGATGATTGCAAGGCAGGCAAAAACATACTCGCCAATTGCTAAAAAAGAAATAGAAAGAATGATAGTAATAAATGCTACTAAATAATGTTTAGTGAGAATTTTTACTTCGTTGTTGTTCGAAACTTGCTCTCGTCCAACATGTTTCAAGTGTGGTATGGCTGTGCAGGTCATATTTATGGTAGAATTGATCGTGTAGATAAGAAGCAATCAGTGTTGGTGTCTGACGATCAAGCGTTATGCTAGGATGGTAATCATTTAAACAAAGTCCTCTTTCAAGCTGATCATGTGGAAAATTTCTCCGATTGGATCGTAAGTGCTAAAATTAGAAAAAGAAAAAAAAGAAAAATTACTTGCAAGCTACTAGCTCGTAAATATTTGATTAAATTATATAGGTTATTGATTTTTGTACATCGATTTCTATTCTTTATTATCCACTTCTTAAAAAACCTTGTTACATTTTATTAAGATAAAGATTATTTTTGCTGTAAAAACCCCGAACTTATTGCATTTTTCTTTTCTTTCATTTCTTCTTAGTTTGAAATGATCATTTTACATGTATTAAATGAACAAATTGCCGAAACAAAATTCAAATATTAGCAAACGATTTCGATTCTCTCTGGAACGCATCATACGCGTAACTCGCGAAACGACTGTTAATACGACGCCATCCTATTACACCTAAATCCGAATGGAAACTTGAGCCGATAGTTTTGGTAGCTTGCCAGACCGATACGAATATTTATACATTTATTAGATAATTTCGTCAGTAGCTGCGAATTGTGCTACATCGTCTATGAAATATTAACCTTAATCAGTTACACCAACCAATCGCACTGCGTTGTTTGTCTGGTCCGCCCATCGCAAAACATTTCCCTAACGACCACTCGTTATTTTAACCACATTGTCCACGATCTTCCACAGGTTCGACACTTGATCGTCGTCTCCAATAAGGCGTTACATGCCGTATGATTCATGGAGAAGCTGGTGTGTGTCGCAAACTGATGGATATCCCTACATTAAAAATGGAATATATTTCCTTTCATTTCTTAAGGTTTCTGCATGGCTCTATACGAAGGTTTCAGTGTTCCCAGTACATTACGCAATTCAAAATGCTGTTTTTGTTGTGTTGTGTGGGAAACATTCCAAAACGTTGAGTACTATTCAAACACTTTTGGCTCGTCCGTGAGGATCAACACTTGACCAGTGACAGTGATTGAATATGCTGGTACACTTTCTCTATTTGCTAGCTTTTAGCCAATTGAATCGTTAGGCCACCAAACACATCAGCCCATGTTTGATCATATGGACGCATGTAAGCCATGTTTGAAATTTGATAAATGAGCTGCAGATGCAGTTTTTAAAAGCTACTTACTTAAAAAAGATAAAGAAGCTACTCGTATGATTGGAATCCCTTTTGCCTGGGAAGAATGGTGTTTTAAGGTTAACAAGTTTTGCTTTCTTCAACAAAAAGCATCTTGGTACCTTTCAGTGGTGTGAGTAAAAGACCATTACGATGATTTTCCACAGTCAGCAGTTTGTCCCAGGTCAAGCTTAAACACCCTCCAAATTTGGGTTACAATCTGTATTGGCTTATCTGTATTGGCTGTATTGGCTCTGTATCCCATTCACCTCCCGCAAAAAAAAATAAATTGTGAGCTATAATTTGTATCGATCGACACGTGCTAGCCTCGGGGCATTATAAACGTTAACAGAGATATCAATAGAACCGACAATATTATAATTATTGTGATCTGGCAGGTAGGTGTCAAAAGGTTGTCGGAATATTCCGTGCACCGTGACTAAAACGCCTTAATAGAAAGCATGGAAATGTGGGTCACTAAGTGTAACAATAACAGAGCAGCAAAATATTTGTTTCTATATTTCTTTTTGTAATGCTATATTTGTGGTGGGCGTTCGGAATCGAAACTACAAACATTTTTTTTAAATTTTGATTCTTCAGTTTATGACAAACGTGTTTAGCTTCCTTTACAGCGAAAGTTTATCGATTGTCCCTGACACGTATTTGAGTATCATGTAGCAATGTTTAGAGTATGTGTTTTTTATCACAATTTGTTTAATAAAGAAAAAGCAACTAAATTAACCGCGTACATCCGGGATAAGGTGCCCTTCCACGGTTTGGAGAAGGAAATGTCTTCAAAGCAATTTGAATTGCATTACCTTCATATTGACAAATGTATTGTGCTGTCCTTTTCTCGTTCCCCTGAGCCTCGGCGGTATAACTATAAAATAAATGGGTGTACGATCAGTCTGCTCGGTTCGCGATCTGGGAGTGACTCTTGACACGAAGCTTCTTTTTGACGGCCACATCTCGAACACTACTAAGCTCTGCCCATTAGCTGTCTGCTGTGTTCCCTGAGCCACGTTGCTTAAGAGCACTTTATTGAGGCCTAGTCCATCCGATACTTGAGTAAACCACTATTGTATGGAACCCCTCTGCCATTGACTTGACCGCCCGTATTGAGAGGGAGTAAAAACTATTTACACTCATTGCGATTAGGCGCCTCAATGGTCGCTTTGCCGGGAACTACCACCCTTCTCAACTCGGTGCCTAATTCCAGATCTTCCTTCATTGGAATCAAGACGTCACCATGCTGATTTTAATTTCGGCATTCCTGTGTCTGCATTCCGTCTTCGGCTTTTATCTCCTGTTTCTTTACAAGTTTTCTCATAATTATCTTATTCTTCCTGCTTTCTTTGCTTTTTCACGGGCTTTTGAGTACTGTAAATGCTCAGTAATCGTTTTAAATTCCCAGAGGCAAACAGTTTTTAAGAAATAATAATTGATAATAATAAATAATAGATTAAGTTTATGTGGCCGTTCCAAATGAATAAACTAAGTTACGCATTTTTTGTATTGGACCTGAAATCAGCTCCAGAACCGTTTCCGAACCTGGAAAATTCTGAGCGCTCCGGAACCCATTCCAGCAAAAAACTCAATGTTACCCATCACTATGCTATATCTTCAACAGGTAGTTATGGTATTATTGAGCCATAGCAGGATAGCTAGACTGGGGTAAAAGAAAACACATTCCGGATGAGATGTGGTACCGGTCTTGCCGTTGCCACTATACCCTTCACTAACAGGACAGGAATAAGTGAGAAATAATTAATAAATTAAGATAACTAATCGTTTGTACACTGCAGCCCTGCTATTCTAAGGTTCATATTAGGAAATTACTATCTAAAACGACCACTTTCTAACAGATTTAACAACTATGTTAGAGAATTACACATGTACGAAACGATAAGATATTTACAGATATGTTTCTCCACACTTCGTTCGACGTATCGGCCTGGAGTGTACTGACGCTGACACAATAAACGAAATTTGTATACCGACGCCGGCACGTATAGAAATCGTCATACTCGTATATTCGCGGCAACTTCGCATAACTCTCAATGGCTAGTAGAAACGAAAAAAAAAACAAAAACAGAACAACAAAACCGAACGAGACCGAAACATTATGAGTACGAATTGATTAAGTTTTGCTCAACAAACGTCACGCAAGTGAGACGCACGGTATAACTGGTCGCACAATGCACTGCACAAGGCCACAGAAAGCATCAGCCCACTTTGCACCACTAGATTCATCCTCGAAGGCACGATCGTCGTACCCGTACCATCGCACACTTTCGACTGGAATGGAGATATTGTTCGAACGGTATTCGAAGGCCCCACAAAAAGGTGCGCCGTGCGGTACGCAAGGCACGCTAAACAAAATCCTAAGGGTTGTCCACTCCCCCACTGCGCGCGCTCGCCTTTGGGCTTTACTTGCCGAAGTTACGGATTGAAACCTTCGATAGATAAAAGGGATACGCATCAGTGAATGTGGCGACGGGTGAGGAAGGTATATATGAACAAAATAACAAAAATAAACGAAACATTAAATCCCTATACCGAGGAAAACACTCGTGAAACGTGTAAGCTTCTAACTTATCATAATTTCAATTGGATGGCGGTGCAGCAAGGTTTACGATGCATTGGAGCTTGACCCAAGATTGATTCATTTTAAGGCACACGTGCTGGACGGATCTTATGTTGAAAGCGAAAAGTGTCATGCATGGTAATCCTGACCTTTACGGTCGTGTGAAAAGTCAATTACTCCTCTCTCCTTTAACGTACGATTCGTCAAATGTTGGCTTATTTCTAATACTTATTAAAAAAAAATGAAGCATTTTTTTGGCATAGAATGTTCAGATATGTTAAGACGTTGAAGCAGTTTAATAAAACTCAACGGAAGAATCGTAGCAAAAGTGCAAAAATTCCGTCATCGTGTAAAACGCTTGAACAGTAATCTTGTTACCATAAAGTCACCGAAACGTGTGAAAATTCGCACTGTCCTGCTTATGGAAGAGTTAACAGTATGGTGGAGGTTTTGCCAATACATAAAGCCTCTCGTTGTAGATCACATACCGCAAAGTAAATCAGATGAAATCCACGTTTGCAGGGTGCAATGTTTGTGAAACCAGCGTGATTCAAGTGAAATCTCATCTACTCAGAATCGATAGTTGCGTCACTACGCATCCATTCATCGGATATGCTACGATACAATCGATTTAATAAAAACTCTTCAATCATGGTCGAACGGTCTCAATCTACTATGCCTTCCAATTTGTAATGCTTTCCGCTGGTCAATCAACTATGCGAAGTTTTTGGCAAAACAAAACGAAAAAAAAACTTCTTCTAACGAGTTTACGATCTGCTCTTTAAATGAACAGATCGACACGTGCGGTGGTGGAATAAGGCCAACGAAAGCAATGGCAACGGGCAGCGGCAACGGCGCGCATATGCCTAACACTTCTCTTAATGTCAACCATGCGGCCGAAACCTCCGGTCCGGTGGGTTGTGCATGCTGACAGGGCTTCAGTATAATCGCGACTAGTGCAATAACCGCACGCACGAAAGACTCTAGTGCGTCTTTCGTTTCGGAGATGTTGGCGTTCGGGTGTAACACCATCAATCGACGCTGCATTGTGAACATGTTTGGCCCATTGATAATAAGCGTGAGCGTGATCGTGATCGGATGCTGTGCTGCATCGTGTGAGTGATATAAAGAGAGAAAAAAAGTCCCTTGCGTTACAAATATTTTATGATGCGTGGAAAAAATAAATAAACTGTTAAATATTTTGTAAAAAGTGTTGTGTTTTTAAAAATATTGTTTGTTTTCTGTAAACCAGCCACAAACGAGGTTGAAGTGATGCAAATCTACCAATACGATGATTACGAGGAATGTCGTCGAACGTACAGTGATTTTGTGTACTGCAGTGCATATGCACACCTTATTTCCAGTTCGAATTCAACGCAGTGGACAAGTATAGAGGTAATCGTTTTTTTAATGCTTTTATTGTTACAAATAGGATAATCAATTCGTACGTTGTATTATTAACCAGTGCGTAACATAACTATAAGTTTTTTGAGCATAACTGGAAAAAAATGAAGAGGTTGGTAAACAGATGTTCTGTAAAGTTATGAAAAATGAAAAATACATTTTTTCATATTTTTTATAAATTTTTTGCATATTACTCTACGTATTATTTTGGGCGGGGTGAAAATTCGTCGATGAAACATAGAGCCACTTATGAAAAAAGGTTGTTTCTGAAGCAAATCATCATTTAAAAAATCGGTAAAAGTTATAGGTAGTTTCAATGGATCTCGAATTTCAATGTCTGATGAATCTTGGCATGCAATAATTTGCTTCTGTATGCAAAATTTCGTATTTATTGAATTTTATAATTATTAATCTGCTTTGGTTATATTAATTATTATTTTGAAGCTACAATAATAACTTTTCAAAATGTGTATAAACTTCCCTGATACAAATACCCGTATCATGTATGGGGACTACTTACATGAAGAGAAAGAATTAACTTTTCGGGATGTAGATCGCTTGAGATGTGCCGTGATTTTCTTAAAGAAAAGGTAAAAATATACAAAACATCAGACATAATGCAGAATAATCGAAGATGTAAATAAATATTGATTAGATTTTGAACCCATTAAAGGTATAAAATTTAAAAAAACAAACAGAGTAGAAAAAAATTATCACACATAATACCAAAACTAAAAGCTAATATTATATATAAAACATATAAAACAATATAAAAACGATATAAAACAAAAAAATGTATCGAGCAAACCACCTGAAATAACTACAATCGTTAATGACAATGACAATAGGTTGCTTTTTAAATTCATGATTTACCTTATAGAAAAAAACAGCTTAGCCGACGATCTTTTTTTCTATTTTGATATGAAAGCAGATGGTCAATTCACCGCATTCTTCCTGATTCTATGTGCCAATGCGACAGATAAGCGTCTGATACGAAATAAAGGCTTTATGTACGTAAACATGTAATAGACGCACAAATATGTATGTAAACACATCTCTTCTCGTTCTCTAATACATAGTCATTTTTACTACTTTTCCGCGAACTGTACAACATTAGTAAATGTTAGTGATAAAGTTAAGATTATTCCTTGAAAGAGAGTTACACTTTTGATCTTTTCATATTTACAGAAAAAAAGCATATAAATAGCTAACGAAACTAACCTCGGTTCAGAGTATTTTTTAATTGCTACTATGAATTCATGTTTCCTGTATGCATGGGATAATGTACTTTTGGAAAACCATATCTTGTCGTGTGTTCTTGTTTACCCAACGTGTTTGCTATTAGTTTTACGACACCCTTCGTTAGACACAAAAACAACCATAAACATTACATCCACCTTTAACTATTGTCCTTCTCTTCCACATCTACTGTGACAAACTACTAGAACTATTCCTCACATCCACGCCATTTCGATCGCCGTAAGGTCGAAGTTGGAGCGTGTGTTCAAAAATGTAGACCCACGTTCGAAAGTGCAATACACAATCTAACAGCGGAGCTGCAACGATGCGTGGAACAAAAAATGTGGTCGCGATATGCGTTGAATTCTTCCATCGAAATCATGCACTGCATACATGGCGCCGAAGCAACGAAAGACAACAGTGCCGGATTAGGTAAAGCATTAGAGCTATTTGTACGATTCGACTCACAAATAATGCACTTTACATTGAATTATTTTCAAGGTATTGCCCAGATCTCATTTCTGTGCTTTGCAATAGGCGCGATCGTGTTGGCGGTCCTCGCATCCGTAGCGGACACTCCACCTCAAGATTGCACAGCGGAGAAGTATACATATGCTAACGAAATCCCCAGATAGATGCATTTCATCAATCTCTTTCTTTCTCTTCCATCTCCAGAGACGCTTCATTTGCAACGAAACTGCTGCAATCCTTTTCACTGGTTCGCAATGTGCCGAAGCTGATTGAAAGAGAGAACAAGCCCGGAATTAATCTACGCCACCTTGACGGCATTCGTGCACTAACGATGTTAATTATTCTGCTGACGCATTCCTCGATACCGATGATCAGGATGCCGCTGAAAAATACCAACGACCTAGAGGCCCAGTTCGAGCAATCATGGTTCCCCATCGCAATGGCCGGTAATACGTACACGGTGCAAATTTTTTTCGTCATCGGTGGTTTACTACTGGCGGTGAACACGCTGGAGCAGTTGAAACATCGGAATAATGCTGGACTGGGCTATTTGTTAGATCGTGTGAAAATTCGACTAATCAGGTAATGAGCTAATGATGGTTTCGCTCACATATGCGATCATCTTATTTCAGCTGTGTAGCGATCGTGATCGTGCTGCCTTCTCTCTGCCGCTATTTATTTCGACGCCTGTGGAACATTTCATAACCCTCAGTTCCGAGTTGAAGGATTGTATTATTTTACACTTTATTTACCAAAGAAGAATTCAGTTTTCTTCGAATCGTAGGGCTCGATATCTATTTGCTTCCGCTTGTTTACTATTTGTCGCTTTGGAGGTGACGTAAGTTTATGTCAAACATGTAAAACCTTTGAAGTAAATACTCTTTTCAAAATATTTCACCAGCAAAACTGTTTGTAGAAGCAGTTACATTGGGCAAACACAGCCGATCACTCGATCGGTGTCATAGATCAGGGATCGTTATGGTAAAGATGAAGGTGTTGTCCCTTCCTATTAATATATCATTCGTTCAGACCGATCGGGAGATGAGTTTGGAACGCTATTAGTGTTTTATTGCGATGCTCATTTTGTTTGCCGTTATGGTTAAATGTAAGTCGAGGGCCGTGTCTTGCGCAAGACTGTCTCTTTTGCCATGTATAGGCCATTTGTTGGTTAGCATTTTGATGTTATCCGTCTGTACGTAGTGCCGAGCTAACGCTGACGAAGCATGTTTTCCTATAAATGAGCATGAGGAGAACAAAGTCAAACTAATTTTGTAGCGCGGATTCCGAATGATCCGATCGAAGTAACCACTTTTTTTTCTGATTGTTCCGCTTGCTTAGCTAAACGACCGTTGTGGGCATGCCTGCCATGTAAAGGCTTAAAAGACTTACCAAGTAGTCGGATAGTTAGTCCTCACTGCGAGGGAACGATCGAAATAAGATTTGAATCTTGCCGTTTGAGGCCGCTGTTACCTCGGCCACCGAACCGCCCCAACGATAATGTCTATGCCTGATACTACATTAGTGATCTGGTTGTTCTAGAAGTCATAATTGATATGTATTTTACATTCTATAAATGGTCTGTCTGATAATAATAATAATATTACATATTTTAATATACACATTATTAATTACTTTCTTTTGCTAGACCTGCGCAGCCTACACAAAAATCTTAAGGTATATTCATGAACTATTCAAAAGGAAAATGTTCTTTAAAAACTGACAAAGATAAATCAAAATCAAACAAGTCAATAGCAACATTAAGCTCCCGACCAGTGGCGGATTTACCTTTTTTGGCGGAGTGGCGGCCGCTAGGAGACTCTCCTTTGCATATCTTCTAAGTAAAAATTTAAACTCTGCTTCCAGCCATGGGCCTTAATATAGTTAGGATCTAAGGCTCCACACAGGATTTCATAAGATTTCAGGAAAATTACTGAGACAAAATGGGCCCAAGGCTCAGAACAAAAGTAAAAAAAAATATCTAGAAGCTCTAGTCACCACAAACATCCTTATTGCTCGTAGGATCACAGGAGAATTAATTTCGCCTTGCATCACTCTAAGCCGGAACATGCTTTGCAAATATACTGTTCTCATAATATTTCCATGGTACATTATTTCCATAATGCTTTGTCCTCTGCTCGATAGGCCAAGGGAAAGATCTGAGTCGACTAAATTAAGATTAAATCACCGCTCTTTTTGTTAACCTATAGCATGCCTTGTGAGGTGAAGTTTAAAATTATCCAAAAATAATTACAATTCAATGTAGTAAAAGAGAATCATCACTAAGCATCACAGAGCAGAGAGTGAAACGGCTCGGTTAAATACGTTTATGCTGACGACACCACGTTCAATATTTGTGATAAGTGGTCTAAGAGTAAGGCTTCATTGGCTAAACATCGGAAAAATATAAGGATCCAGACTTGTTCTGACATAAGATTCGACAACCTGTTATTCGTTAAGCCCCCATCAGTTATATCAGCCCAATGATATCGATTCATTTATTCAATATTGTATTGTATTTTCACCGAACGGACGATTCACTTTGGATTATTTTTAATCTAAAAAAGTTCATATAGCAACTAACTAAAACAACCGTACCTGCAATCAGAAGCATTTTACAAACGAGGATCGAAAAACATTTTGTTTTGATCCGTTTCTAACCCTCGAACCTCCAAACCATAAACCCTTTGAAGGCGCTTTCGATGGTCGAATTGTCAAAGGCTAGGGCTTGTGTGGAAAATGGTCTTGAAGGCTGTTCCGGTTCAGTAAGACACCCAGTTTATGGTTGGGTCACCTATGACCCTGACTCCGACCTTATAGGTTCATTCGTTTTTATTTTGGCCATGTTACGATTGACGCATTTTTTTTCTCAATGGTTTAAATACCACGGACAGCACAACGTCCAATTTGTGCGTAAAATAAATTCATAACGCATTTTCTTCGATATCAGATTGTGAAATTTAAACAAAAAACGTTAAAAGCTTTTCTCTTGTCTTTCCAGAATACTTCCGCTGTATATCTTTGTGATCTTATTTCACGCATCATGGTACCCTCGGTTATACGAGGGTCCAATTGGTGATCGTTTCCACGATCATTGCACAACGAACTGGTGGACCAATGTCGTTTTCCTAAACAACTATATCAACCCAAGCGAGCCGGTAAATATGAAGTTTCCACAGCTTTTACGGCCACTGCTGTATTTGATCTAAAAACTCTTTTTTCTCATCTTTAGTGCATACAGTTTGCATGGTATCTGGGGGCAGACTTTCAACTGTACCTGCTTGGTACCATATTAATGATCCTAATGCGGTAAGAATTTCGAGTCCTTTTCTCGAATGTTTGTTTGTTTGATTTGATATAATGCTTTCGTTTCTCCTTAGGTTACCGAAATTGTTTAAACCTATTTTGTTCTGCATGACGCTGAGCGCCTTCCTTGTGCCAATGGTTGTCATCTATAGCTACAATCTAGACGCAACAGTGATGATGATTTTGAGGTACTACTTGAAGTTCAATTCAATTTTAGTTTAGTTTAGTTTATTCACATAATGCTGTCTGGTTTTTCCTGAACAACAATAATTAATACTAACTCGTACATTGGACATTGTTTGCGACTAGTTACAAATATTATGTTAATTCAAATATTATCGCGGAGTCTGGATCGGAAGGAAGGTAATGGAAGGTGATGGTCAAACAAGTGGTCGTAAGTATTGAATAAACGTATTGCACGCAAAAGAGGATCATTTAGTCCGACAGCCGTACGCCGAGTGGGAACAAAAAGAGGAGGACGGGGTCGAAGAGAACGTGTTGGAAGGTAAAAATGCAGGGATGATAGGAGACTGGGAACATCAACAAACTCTCTACTGTTTGCCTGTATTCTGAATGACCATCTTTAACACCCAACACAGTATGCAGACGGCGCGGCATCAATTCCACGAGATTCCTGGACACCGTTGATGTAATACTGTTCCAAATGTTTTCCAGCACAGATTTGATTTTGTTGTTGGTGTTGCTTTATGTTATTGGCCACTGTTCAATCGGCCCTTCATTTCCCACACCCCATAAGTGGAGTACGAATACACTTAAAAAAACGACCTGATAGAGAATCCGATTGTACGCGAAATATTTAAGAATCTGAAAACAAGCTTTCTGAAACTAGCAAAGGAAGTTTCTGACACCATGGGAAACCCATCAGAGCGGATACTATTCGGTGATTAACTCTCAAAAACAATCCGCTAGGTCGGGTGGCTCCAAAAAATCTCTTCCTTGCGAAGTTCATTATAAAGAAAAAGTACAAGAGTTGTGGAACAACATTATATTCAGTGATGAGACCAAGATTAAATTATTTGGGTCTGATGGAAGTTGGATGGTTTGGAGGAAACAAAATTCTGCGCTTGAGAGTCAAGATTTGACCACAACAGTGGAGGAAGCGTTATGTTATGGGGTTAAATAACTGCTAGTGGAACTGGTACTATACAGTTTATTGATATCAGCAAGGACAAATTCGGCTATTTGAACATCCGCAAACATAACCTGTAGGCTGCCGTAAAGAAACTAAACTTACCACATGACTGCTACTTCCAACAGGACAACGATATCAAACACACCTCGTACTAAGTACGAGAATGGTTGCTATATAATATCCCTAAACAACTAAAAACACCTTCTCAATCAACCGATTTGTATTCCATCGACCGCTTATGAAGGGAGGATAGGAGCCGTTTAAACAGTGGCAAACAATATAAAGCAAAAAACCAAAAAATAATTGACATCCGCACTGGAAAACATATGGAACAGTATTACATCTACGGTGACCAGGAATCTCGTGGAATTGATGCCGTGCCGCTTGTGAGCTGTGTTGGGTGTTAAAGATGATCATACAGAATTCTGAAAAACTTATCTTTTAAAATATTTGTTTGAATTTGTCCATTTGTTTGCTAAGAACCTGAAGTGTATACCCAATTTTTCGATGCCCAAAACAGCATATTCTTCCAATTTATATCA
Source organism: Anopheles minimus (assembly GCA_000349025.1). Taxonomy (NCBI): domain Eukaryota; kingdom Metazoa; phylum Arthropoda; class Insecta; order Diptera; family Culicidae; genus Anopheles; species Anopheles minimus. Next base: position 3,770,862 of record KB663655.1, read on the forward strand.
GCTGCAAGTAAAATAAATAAACTAAACCAAAACTGATAGGATATTTAAAAAGTACGATAAATACCTGATCGAAACATGTTTGAATGAACTCGATACAACTATTGTTTCCTCCAAAACCAACAGCTTCATTCATTTCCCTTGAGGTGCATGCTCAGTTTTGCGATTGACTGTATTATCTCATTTGTTTCTTATGTTGTTCTTTTAAAACTAAAATGTGACAAGAAGGTTATGGTTCAGGAAAATCATTCATTTTACATTAAATTTGAATGGAAAAATGGGTGATCAGATCAAAACTAAACCTTGCATTAACGCACACAGCGATTTTTTTTTGTTTGGCACTTTGTTTAGGCATGTTTGTATCCTTAGTACTCAATTGGATCGTAGTATTTTTAGTTTTATTCGTCTCGCGATATTCAGTCTAATTGCAATGATGGATTCTTCTCTTTTAATTGCAGATACGTTCTTCAAGAAATTCGAACATTACCCTATTATTTGCACGTGTACATTCCATTCGAAACAAATGCTGGCAACTATTTCTTCGGTATGCTCGCTGGCATTGCGTACTTCCACTTGAAGGATAATCCTTCAGCGTCCAATATTTTAAAGGTACTGTATCATGTGCAGCAGTGTACCATCACTTACTTTCTAAAATGCTTTCATTCACTTTTCAGCTGAACTATCTGTTGCCGAGTAGTGCTGTATTTTTTCTAGCAATGAACGGTCTCACGATAATGCTTCCTGCAGATCATTTAGCCGAACCATCGATTGGTCTAGCGGTGTATGGATCATTGCTAAAAAGTGCCTGGGGAATATTCCCCTCCGTTTTACTACTGTACATCGCATTCCAGAAGGGACCGTCAATGTTAGTTGCAACGCTCCAGCATCCAGTACTGCTAGTTGGATCTAAATTAAGCTACAGCATATACCTAGTACAGTATGCCATAGTTTACGCACTGTACAAACACATCACCTATCCTCTAGTGTACAATGGTTTTACTATAGTAAGTTTGTCCGAATGCTTGTTGTAAAACATGTAAAATCTTATTTCAATCTCTCTATTTCAGCTTATTTTTACCGCAGCGATCGTGAACATTACATTCTGCGTAGCATTTACGTTACATCTTTTTATTGAACTTCCTTTTAATTTATTTCTTAAACAAATTTTAACAAAACCAAAAGCTAAAGCGTAAGTTTTATTACAATCAGCAGCGATACAATAATAAATAGACGATACATCATTTTATAATACTTTTCGAATCTTCATGTGATATTATTAAGGTGGAAACATCCGAATTTTGTACATATATTGGGCCACAAAAAGTATACATTGTAAAAAAAAAATATTTTCCATTTAAACACACAACCAAACTCCTTGCTTCCAAAAGTGATTGTACCGAGCATTTAGTGCTTAACATGTTGTTTTATGGTCGATCTACCCATTTGGTAGAAATTGAGCTCACTTGTATCATTCATAATTTAATTATTTTTTTAAATAATGGATTGTCCTTGTTAGAAATATTTGTTAAATTAATTTGTTTATATACTTTGTTTAAATTTTTGAATTTGTGTTAGACTTTTCCATTGCTGTTTTTAGGAGTGAAGAAATGTTTTTGTTAATGTTTTCCAAATTAGTGAAGTGTCCTAAAATTCAAAAGTATGATTAGTTCTCCATCATAGTGGCACTATAAACTCGAGGGGCTTGGCCTCCCTAGTAGCAGATTAAGCTGTTTGAAGCCCCTAAGCATAACAAATGTTTATGTCTTATTATTGGCCTGAATGTCTCCAAACCATTGTGAATTGCAATCTAGATTAAGTTTGGGAATAAGTTCTATTTATAAGCCATACGACCTGGCCGTTCCTCATGAAAAAAAAATGTTTGCCTGATATCTGATAAAGAAAATCATTTGGAATCCCCCATAGAAGAATTTTCGAATATACTAAGACCCATGGGTGGCGTTTAGCAAACGGTTAGATTGATAAGGAGTTTATTTGTTTCAATTATTCCTGGATAGTTTTGCATAGAATCTTTCTAGCCGCGGTCTTGGCTTTGCCATCATTTGTCTAGTAACAGATTCGAACCGGCCGGGCCCCTCCGCACACGGTTCAATTCGCCTGCCTTTACTGGAAAATCTTCACGATGATTTACTGATTATTGGATCGTCCATCCAGCGAACGAGAAACTGTCCAGATAGAATTTGCTATCGTTAACGTCGTGTTAGAAACTGGCGCCGGAACTTCTACACTTATTTTGATTCCTTTTTTAGCAATATAGCTGTATTTATAAATGTTATTTACAAAATAGGACTCAAAATTATCATGTGAAATATTGTTGATAGCTTTGATTGGTAAATTTCACTTTTTTAGTGTAGTAATTATGTTTTAGTAGAAAATGTAAAACATTCACGCATCACTATTTACTAGGTACAATAAAAAATAGTGCATATCTATCAATATTTTAGATTTTTCCTTCAAGAATACACCGTATCATACCATTTACGATTTTCGGTAATATTTAACAAAAAAATAAACATTTTTTCCCGGAATGCATCGACCGTAATTTTGAAACCGCCGACCCACTGTGCACAACAAAATCTCACACTTCGATCATCCGGGTCACTCGATCCAGCTACACGCTTTATCCGTGCCACTCAAACAAGTCACTCACATTTGTGCAGGGATTTGTAGCCCCTTCACGAACACCACCGCAATACGGCCGTGCGGTAGTGGTGGTTTTTTGTTCACATGATGTTTGAAAACACGCGCTCTTTCGGTCGTTAACCCCGGTCGGAAGGGAAAAAAACCTAAAAACGTCATAACAGTTTCTGCTCTGTTTTTCTCTCTTTTCTTCTCTCCGGCAAACGAGATTCACTCTCACTCGAGGCAGTCGCCGCGCTTGGCGGCCAACTCTTGAATCCGACCTGTGAATGCGTTGAGAAAGCGATCCACGGTTAGAAAATTGGCAAAAGTGCGTCGTTTAGAGGTTGGTGCGATGAGCTGTGGAAGCGAAATTACATGAGCTGGTGGCAAAATTATGTACGCGACACGTGGAGTGAAAGGAACGGTTAGTGTCGTTCTTCCGTTGCTGCAGAATCCTGCTCATTGTTTGTACGCCGCTTCTCTTTTGTTCTCTGCGTGTGTGACTGCGCGTATACCCGCCAACACGAACGAGTGAGCGGTGCAGTGTCGTAGCGGAGAGAGTCGTGCGGTTCCGCTCACACCAACATGGCTTCCTCAGAACAAATCGCTCCTCACCGCGTCACCGCGTTCTCATCTGCCCTGCTCACGCGTGTACCCTGTTTGTATCGTTCCATTCATCGTTCCATTTCAAGTTCCTCAGTTCAAGCGGTACAGTTTGGTCGATTGGATCGGTCGATTACGCGGCTTTCCATTTCGCGCCGGCTTTATTTTGAATTGAAACGATTGCTGCCGCAGCAGCCTCACGTACGGTACAAAGTGCAAGCAAAATCATAGTTAAACGACGTTAGCAGCGCAGCGCGTCCAGCAGGCCATGTTGCACTGCACCAATCGCGAGTGAAAATCATAATTGTCCACCAGCAGGGCTGCTTTTCTAATCCAGCACACCCACTTGAGCGGCTTACACTTGGGCGGTGATGTTCGTGCAAAGGTTACTAGACGTACGTGCGTAGCAACCGGCTTGGTGACGTTTGTGAAAACCATGAAATTGTTTGATTATTTCATCGTACCCGGTGGGTGCACTGTAGCCACCATGGTAGATGAAGTGCGAAAAATTGTGTCCGTTGCATCTACCAAGTGCAATGCCCGCTGCACCATTTGTGCGGAAGTGTTGTTAGCAAACGTGTAGTACTGTAAAGTACGAAAAGTGGAAAGCATTGAGCTGAAATTTCCAAAAAGTGATGTGTATGCGTGGTCGTAACCAATCTCCAGCGCCATTGGTAAAGGTGTGCGTTCAAACGAAGAAATATTTTAAAATAAATCGTTTTATGTTCGCTACCTGAAATAAACGTGAAGCTAACGAAAATGCTAGTGTGCTTGTACGTAACCATGGCGATGAGCAGAATATTGGGTTTCGGTTCTGGAACGTGAAGTTAAAAAGAGTGAATTCGAACAGGTAAACTATCTGTGAGACTCGATTCCCGGAAACCGTGTGTTGGTTTGAGCAAACTTTTAAAACCATTGTGTTGTAACAAAATTCTCCGAAACGGACCACAGGCCGATTAATGAAGCCATTAATCCCTCTACTGCGCATCTACTACCGATAAAGGTCCTAGAATTTGCTATTATCGAGAAACGCAAAGAAAAGTTGTTAGGATGCACACGGAATGGATTGAAGCAAGAAATATATGTACATAATGGAATGTGCTGAAAAGGTTAGTGACCAGGCTCTTCAGCATCACTTCCGGGCAATGCGGTTTAATGTTATTATGGCACACTCTCTCTCGTTCGCTTTCTTCTTCTCTATCTCGTTCTCTCTCTCTATTTCCGTCTCTCGTGCGCGCACTCGGGGCACGAATGTGTCTTTCTCCGTTGCTCTAGATCACACACGCACACACCCTTTTGTGTAACAGTCCACTCGTCTCTTTTGTGCGCCCGGTGTGCTATGCTCCTAATTGTGGTTCATTCCTCCCTTCTGCTAGCAAAAGGCCCTTTTGCTTTCTCTAACGTCCATCCTCCTACCTCCCCCCCCCCCCACACATGGTGCAGTATATTCTTAGTGAACTAACGTTTCGGGGAACGGTACCTGCATGTGCATACGTTCCCTTACGAATCCCCCGGTGTTTCCTTACACGCCACCCGTTCTAATCGAGTTGGAAATGTTTCGTAAAACCTACAAATGGTCCCGTTAGTGTTGTGGCTTGGGTAGTGTGCGCACAATAAGTGTGTGCAGCAGCAGGACATTTTGGAACCGGCGAGTTTGTGAAGGGGAACTGTAGTGCATAAATTGTTCAAACGATAAAATGAATTTGTTTGTCATTTTTTGCCGTTTACAGGGGCTAGTTTCGGCTACTTTGATGGGTTTCAATTTCCTCACTTGTCAGAATTTGCTTCAGAAATTTGGAATTTAAGTAAAGTCAAAACATTTCATTCATTCCTAGCGACCATTTTAAAGGTAACTGAAAAATCATTAATGATTCACATATTTTCATTTAAATCAAATGCTACCTTTTGTTTACGAAAATAAGAATAGAAACAAAATTTATGACCCAGTCGATTTATAGTCAATTTGAAGAAAAAAGATATACTACTAAAAACGAATAGAAAAATGCAACACCTTTTTCTTAAATGTCTCCTTCGCCGACGCGCGCGCTGTTATGTAGCCCTATTCTGTTAGAACGAAGCGGTGGCCCCGGGAACCATTTGCTGCTGTCGAGCATTCGCCGGCATTGGTTGGGGCCCTGTAGTGCTTCTAGAAATCCAACCGGTATAACGGCAACACGCACACAACGCTGAGCGCACTGTATAGGGAACCGCGCGTCTCGCTGCCAGACTCGCGCGCCTCCATCGGCGCCAGACGTCGTGTGTAGAGTACGCGGCGATAGCTGGATCCATGTTTTATAATTAAATATGTGTCAAAAGAGCAATAGCCTTTTCTCCACGCCGTTTTTAAGGTTGCTCGAGGATGTTGCCCTCGATTCTCGCCGGTCGCTTGCGTGCGTGGAAAGAGGAAGAACGAAACAGAGAGAGAAGGAGAACAAACCCGGAGAGAAAGAGCGCACGCGAACGCGTTCGTACGCGAGCAAAGAAGCGTACGCGCGAGCGTTTGCGTTGGGTTTTGTGCTCTTGTATGTGGATATACTCACGTGTTTCCACACCGCGTTCTCGACGTCGATGACACGATCGACTAAGCGCGGTCAACCTCCCGGTCGGTCCGTTCTCACGGCACGGTGCATTTTAGTGGGCTTTTTTTGTTGTTTGTCTGTTGTTTTTTTTTCCTGCTGTCGTGTTTTTTTGTTTTGTTTGTTAACCCGCCACTCAGCAGAGTGCATGGTCGATTTTAATGCCGAGACATTGCAATTGCACCGGCAATTGTATGATGGTGTAGTCATCGGTGTCGGACAACGACGTACCGCAGGTGCATTTCTGTGCAATTCTTCGGGCTTTATTGCAGCTCCCCCCTGAAATATCCATCGACCATAAATATATTTTGCCAATGCAGGACTCCTGTATGAGAAAGTTTGGACAAAGCAGTTAAGAACCGTCATTTCTTTTCTCCTGGTACACTACTACTTGATTTGCTTGGTAAAAATAGGTGCACACAGCTACAACTGGACCGAATATGTTTGGCCCCGTGTGGCTAGATTTTCGAGCCGTCTGAGTTATTTTTGGGCAGCGAAATCGCGAGACCGCAAGCGCACGCATTTCCGGGTTTCTTTCTAAATGCAACAACGCAGTGTTCGTGATATGTGTGTGCACTCTCGTGCTTATTGGGATGCACCAACCAGCAGTTGGGAATGTATTTGCGTGCAGTGGTTAAACTCTAGTTAAGTGTTTTTTGTTCCACGTTTTCTAATCATTATGCATTGAACCTAATATTGTTGAACACATTGTACATTGAGAGAAGTAAATGTTGTTTAAATTTCGCTTTCCTAGCAGACAACACGATCGTGTTCTCTCCATTTCACCCATCTTGCCTTTGAGCGATCGTAAAGTAAAAACAGTGCTAGAACAGTGCGTTAGTTGTTTTGATCGTTATGTTATTCGGTGGTGCAGAGAGGCAGAAGCTACAGTATGTGTATGATAACGCGTGATAAATTGTGTAACCGTGCGTGCATGTGTGCGGTATGATCGTGCAGTGAAATAACAAAATAGAAAAGCAATTAGTGTCCCAAAACCCTTGTTGATTCTGTGACGTATTCAACAGTAAAATGTTACATGTGCGTGTTTAAACTGTGTAGAAAAAATGACGCGAATGTTGTAAAAGTCCGATAAATCTTGTCTAAGCTGTGCGAAAACTAAGGTGCTCTTCATCCACGAGTATGTCCGTGCAGTGTCCGTGCGTTTGAAGAAGTTTGTTCCTTTCTCTGCAACGAAACACGCAATGGCCGACGATAATGGTTAGCTACAAGAATTTAAGGTAAGTTTCGTTTTTAATGAACAATATTGTATATGCACTAGCTCTCAGAGTGGACTTCATCCAGCCCTATATTTATTTAATGCATGCAATTGTTTTAAGATCGATTCACCTAAAAAATCACTTTTCAATATTTTGCGATTTTGTGAAATTGGACTTGATGGACCAAGCCTTTTTAAAAACCCAAGTAGAATTAAAACTTTAGCCTTATCAACACGCTGGAATCTGGACGAAATCCAATAGGGAGTTTCTTCTTCTTCTTTGGCCTAACGACCTACTCGGTCATGCCTGCCATTTCTGGCTTACGAGACTTACTAATACCACGTAGTTGGATAGTCAGTCCTCACTACGGGGGAACGGTCCGGATGGGATTTGAACCCCGGTCCTGCCGTTTACGACCGGCGCCGCTTATCTCCTCGGCCACCGGACCGCCCAATAGGGAGTTTAGGGGCTTGGAAAACGTTGCCTTTGGGTTCCCCAAAAGTAGAATATGTTGGATTGAGGTTTTGTTTGCTTTTTGTAGGCGGAATAGACTACCTCCAAGGATCCTGCTGAGGTCTGCTGAGTATCTCGAAAAGGTCTGGATAGTAGTGATACCAACTGTTCACCATCTTGTTTGATCCAGATTTTCCGGTCGAAACTAACGTCAATATTAAGGGACTCATTAATGCAATTTGAGAGAATACTGGATATTTTCCATGAATGATTCTGGATACTGGTAGTGTATTAACGGTTGGCGGAGTATGTGACCACCAAGGGAACCGTAGATTGTGGGCCCCGAAGAATCTCGCAAAGCAATGAAGCTCATCAAGTCATCATGCAATGCAACATCAACATTATTCTGCACTTGAGCAACATGATCGAAGACCGATGATCGTCAATGTCAACCCTCGCTCCAGGTTTGTTTCAACAAATTCTAGCCAGGGTAACGGTGTTGAGACTCAACTTTTATTCCACTAAGGACATACAGAGTTACATCTACTTCTAATTCCACTGCCCATCTCAGTTCTAAGTGATAAAGGGCTAATTATGGAAAACTGGGGTTTTCTGGAGTTTGCTGATTTCATTCCAACAGGCATGGTCCTCCTCTGCGAGTCAGCTTAAGAAAATACGGAATTTATAAGTGATGAATGGGGTTTGAAGCGGATATCCGCTAGTCTTCCGGGCCTTTGGTGAGCGCGAGCTTCGCCACTGGATTACATGACATTTTTCAATTTTGTTGTCCACAGTCAATATGTTACACATATGTGAACAACAGATCAATTCAATAGGTGTACTATGTTAAAATACTGATATCTTATTTGCCAAATACAAGGAAAATAGGCCTGATATACGTATATCATGCCGACCTATTGGTGTTGATTATGGCGCTGTAAGATATTTTAAGAGAGCTTTTCAAATCAACAATAGTTGCTAATTTTATGATGTTCGAGTAAACCGATTAGAACAGATTTTCTAAAAAATTACGCCGCCGGTCATACATCTTGACCGATCGAGGTTCCCAACCGGACTATTTATCCTGTATTTCAAGCAACGGATAACTACCCTAAACTAAGGCACTACACAACTAATAACGTTTGTCAAATCGGAAAATAATAATAATAGGTCCGGCAGAATAGAAATAGTTCGTCTGGCGTATACTTGTTCTTCAATATTCGCTTCACAGCACCGCAGATCGTTAGTCTAATAAATACAGAGGAAGGACGAAATATTCGGCTCCTTGGTAGAGAATCAGTGTAGGATAATCGCTTTAATTTATTTACCTTACAAGAATCTGCATTGGAATTGCAGTGTCTGAATGAGGAATTAATCAATTTGGAAAATGTGAATCCTTAACATCTCCTCTACAATCCTGAAGGTATGTTCTTGATAATTTCATACCTAATATTTTATACTGATACTCTGGTGTGTATTTGATGGAACCAGCTCATTCTATAAGCTTTTTCCGACGTAAGAAAGAATCAGCAAGCTCGCATGTCTATAGCCATCCCAGATTTTAATTCAACCATGTTCAGGAATTCTTTATCTCGGATGAGCGATCTATTAAATCTTTTTCGGAGTCTTCTAAACCTCTCACGATTGAGCGCATCGAGCGTCAAATGCCTCCATGCCTCCTCTGTTCATGTGGGCGGCCGCAAAGGACTTTACGGGCTGGGTCATTCCGGTGTCATTCTCATGACATGACCAACCTATCGAGACCTGTCGTGGCTTATTCGTTGCATGATAGTGAGGTTATCGTACAACTAATAGAGCTCGTCATTTGAGTGTTTTAGTGTTGTCATCTTTTGTTCAAAGCTTAACATGTTATTGCCATCTTATTACAAATATGTCATCATTTCCCTTTTTAATGGTGTTTTGTTTTACTACCAGCACAGTGCCAGTATGCGACATGTTTGCTACCGATATCAAAAGAATGAAGTTGCGTTTTTCAGTAACAAAATCATTGTTCCGGGTCAAATGCCGATAAGTCCCTCATCTTACCCCAATACAGGTTTGAGAAGTAGGGAATTATCAGTACGATATTTTTATTCTTATAAAAAATTTAAATTGTCTCCCATCCAATGTGAATTGCGTATTACATTAATTTTAGATTTAAGATAATAGTTATAAGCAATACGGCCTGGCCGTCATTGATGAATTACAAAAAAATTAATAAAATGAACAAAAAGTAAAAAGTGGTAGCATTTTGCAGAGTCCACCGAGTATTTCGCGTTTCTAAGATGACTAACGACGTATGTCCGGGGAAGAGGAGTTTTATTTAATTCGCAAAAGTGTCTCAAGGTATCCTTTACATAGTGCTACAAAAACCAACGGTTGAGACTGCTCCACTACATTTCAGGACACCGCTACGACTTGCATATGGCCAGTTCCACTCATACCAATCGATGGTTTTCATAAACATAACATTAATAAACAGGTGGGAAAAACACATATCACAAACATTCCAACACGAAAACTGCAAGTAAATGTCAAATGTCTGAATGAAACATATTTCCATCGCTTCTTCTGTCGATGGAAACAATTGGCAACAATCCTTGTCTAGAAATCCGTGGACAGATAGAATTTGAGGCCAGGAAGAGAGAAATACGTACAGTAACCGAATCGCGACCGTTTCTGCAATGTGGCCCCTAATGTGAGGGTGACCTTCGTTTATCAACCTTGATAAGACTACGCCGTCACTGCCTTGCGCATTCGTTGCGATATTTTATTACCAAAAACTAGCGCATAGTCAAGCGCTGTAAAGGGAAAAAAGGCAGTAGAAACAACCGGACCAACATGACGGGGTGGGAGATGTGGTGGTTGTAAGGTGGCATACGCCGCTGCTACCGAGGGGAAGGAAAGAATCAACATTCGCCTATCAACACAAAAACCTACATCATCATCATCAACATCAACATCAGCAGCGGTAAATTTTGCTTTGACGTACGCCTGCTTGCTCTATCGACCATTATATGGCGCGTGTGTGTGGTGCTGTCGCGGCTGGCTTCCCAGTAGTGCCGCGCAAGAGATATCGTCGGCAAGATAGAGAGCGAGAGCTGGGCTGAACGAGTCAGATAGCGAACGGGAGGTCAATGAACTTGTGTGTTATAGATACGAAGTCGATTCATTCGTTTGTGGGTGCGCTTACATGCCGAGTGCGAATATGACAGAATGTATGCTTTCGTGCGTACCGCGGTGCGTTTGCGTTCTGTTCGCATATATGTTGATAGAGGTTTTTCTTTTTTTGCTTTTTCAGTACGATGTCCCATTGTTTTTGTTTTGCTTTCATGTTGCCAATATTCCGTTCTTAGTTTCATTCGAATGTCTTCACCGCATGTGGGCAAGGTGTGCAATGTTTCGATTAAAAATAAAGATGCCCAACGGTTTTCCGATGAAAAATAAATATTAACAAATATGCCAGTAACCTTGACATGGCCTTGATAAATAAAAACGATGAAGCCTTTAAGCGTCTTTGTTGTGTATTTGCACGTAAATTGACTGTTGCTTTTAATTGACCCATACAATGAATTAGTTCATTGGTTGTGTGGTGGTTCGTTGATGGAAAACCCCTTTTTGTAAAAGAGGCCAACAACCCTTTCATTGTTGATAAGTAACGTCCTAGCAAATGCTGCTGCCATTACCAATATACAGCACTGCAATTAATGAAGCACATACACACACCAAAGAAAAATGGACACACTTATCGAGTTTCAACAAAAGCTCCTTATCGAAAATGTCTTGAATTAAGCCATTTGGTGTGTGCGTGCACCTTTTGGAGCAGAATCTCGATACGTCTTAGCAACTAATACTCCCTGGTGATGTTTGTTTACGTATTAAAGGCCACTTTTTAATTGGGGAAATATAGGGCGTGTTTTGTTTTCAATCAAAAATCCTTTTTCAAACCTCGGAAGAGCAAATTGTGTACTCAGCTGAGAATGTGGAATAAAAATTCAATCCTACAACAACTTCCAATGCCGTCACAAATATCGTTTCAAATTCCTATAAACAAGCTCAAAATATAAGCGATCGCTCCTAGTATTGTATCAATGAACAAAGCTTTAAAAATCGTTCGTAAGTTCCTATGAACGATAGCTCAAAATGAGCGATGCGTGAATGCGTCATCAACCAATTCAGTGATATTGTTATCTCTAAGAGCCCCTTGTAATATATTTGGATCCCTCCTTGTTAGTGTTTAACAAATTCTCACTTTTTTGTATTCATTTTGCAATTGCCGTTTAGTCATTTAGCCGAAGTTCTCCAAATTGCTCCTCACCTACCTCCATCCGAATAACTCTTTTGCAATTTTTCTACTCCTTTTTCTCATTTCACTGCACTCTTCTTTTCTGTATGAACGACACTCCACAAATTGTTCCTAATTTCCTATGAACGATCGCTCCAAATATCGTTCCTACCGATCAGGTTACAAAACCTGTTGGAGCGGTTCCGCTCCCTTTTAGGATTGATAGAAAAAATTATGCTCTTTTTTAGCGACTATTCCTATCACTAGACAGTAGTATATTGTAATCAACATTTCCTGTTCGGAACATTCCATGCTTTTGATGAGATCTAACGATACCTAATCCAGATTAGTTGTATGCGTCTAGACAATTCGAAGCTAAAATGTTCTTTGCACTCCATACGATCTGTCGAGCGCTAGATGTAAACAGCAAGCTAAAATTTTCAGATTTTCATGCTTAAGTCATCATAGACCCTCCGTTTTTAGTTTTAGCCGTAATATAATTACTCCAATTGCTGACGAGCATCAGTCCCATGGACATTTAGGTTAACTGTGTTGAACTAGTAATATTTTATTGAAATATGCAATCAAAATTATTCTCTCTCGTTTTGGTGGGTGGTATGACCCATTAGGTCATGCCTGCGACTTATATAGTAGTTTTACTATCTACCTACCTTAGTAATTAAAGTTAACTATGAACTCCAGTGATTCCCGAAGTGGTCCACAGGTGGGCGGTGGGAAATATATGATAGCTGTTAAACTTGAAATATTCAAAAGATCAGTAATATTCTTTTATTTAATGTCTTCTGTTGAAATGCTCTAAACTTGTGGATGATCACACTTTTTACTAATTTTTATATATGAAAGTTAGCCTATGATTTTTAATTAGAATATTTTCCTGACACAGTTTCGATCAGCTGCTGGTCGAATGTCAAAACAAATCATTTTTCTAGCAGGTCTGGCTAAGGTTAGTCCATTTTCCCCAGATTTTATTTATCTATATAAACGTTCAATGATTTTTGTTGAAAACGATCATTCATGTTGGAGTACTTATTTTTTTAAGAAATTGTCATAATTTTTCCTTGAAAAATCCTATGACCATGGCATCGTTTCATTCGTTTGCCATAACAACAGATCAAGCAGAATCAGACAAATCTTTTCGAATGATGCAACCTGGTTGCAATTCATCGCTCGATATTTGCTCGATTGTTTACCAGATACTGTCTCAAAAAGTAAGCTTTCTAACTTCAATGATGATCGACCCTCTTATGACAAATTGGACAAATTGGAACAAATTGGACACAAGAAGTTGAACTGACATAGAAAAACTTAAAAAAGCATAAGATGCTATTTCCTGGAAGAAATAGCTTTACAAACAAATATTTTTGGGAACCACTGATGTAGACGGATAGTAAGTCCTTTCTACGAGTGAATTGTACACATGAAATTTTTTTCAACTTTAATGTGCAACAGAATTTCTGCTTCTGGAAAACCTGATGCAAAAATCCAGCGGTATCGTATGTATTATAATTAATTATTATCATGTATTTTTAAGTGTACATTTTGATCGTCGATCATGCGGTCAGTTACGGAACGACCACAAACCAGTTAATCAATTTTCACGGATAATCGGCACTTGAGATTCAAATGTACATTACTTGCACCTAGAAAAGCTATGTCAACATGCGTGTATTTGTCTGTATTAGAAGCTGTGATATTTACAACCTTATTTTAAACTTTGAGCTCTTTAGACAATTTTTTTTCTCTATAAAAATGTTAGAATCATGCATATTTCTAATTTGATATTTATTCTAGAAGTTCTACACGTTTGTGCAGTTACAGTAGATTGGAATTATTCCAAGCAATGCACCGATAGGTATAGACATTACACATTTAATGAAACATTCCTCAAGATTATTGTTTCCGTATTTCATCAAATGCTTGCACATCGTTCGTTTATATCCACATATATTTGTGACTTTTGTTCAGTAAAATAAATTTCTATTGTTTTAAAATAATCGCAATAAAGAGTTTTCCATCCTATTAATCATATAAACTATACATTACCCAGGTGAAAAGTTCTCTGAATGAGGCTCGATGTAAAAGCGAGGAATGTTTCGTTTGTTCGCCGGTTATAGAATCATGGAGCAGCCGTCAGAGCGCGGGCGTTATCGTTTATATGCGGCCTGCAGAGGACGTATGGTGGAAGAAATGCGCCGCAGCATACACAGCAGCAGCAGCAGCGATGCGAAGGCCATTGACCTTTGGCCGCATCGTGGACCGATGTGAAGTGCGAGTCACAGGGACGAGAAAGAGCATGAGCAAAATTGTGTGTGTGTATGTAGATAGTGAAAGAGAGGCGAGAAAACTATCCCCTACTATCGCTTTCTTTTGCTTTCTTTCCATCTGTACCCCGAATGCAATTCGCTGAGTTCCTAGTTTGAATTCGTAAGGAACTTTCTTCCTGGTTCCGTTGGCACACATGCTGCAGTTCTTTCTTTAGCTGGTCTGTTTTTACACCACAATGAGCAGCACTAAAGTAACTCGCTCGCCACTCTACAGCAGTAAAAAAAGCTTAATCCAATGTGGAAAAACCGCAGAGCTTTTTTTTCAATTGAACGATCAAAAAGCATTAGCAAAACCCGAAATACCAATCAGGGTGAGCTTGCGCAAGGTTTCCGTTACATGTAGTAGTGGCTGGATGTACTATCCACCCAAACGCCTGGCGCACACGTGTAACGCGCGTTGTAACGATATAGAACAATATGCACACGTGCATGTTGGCGGAAAAGAGACTCAAAACGAGAGCTACACGGTGTGCGACGTGCCGGAACAGGACAGGAGGAGGACATTTGTTGACATGCCCGTGAATGAAGGTCAATGACCGTCCCGCTGGTGGCGATATTTTCTTTTCTCATACTTCCTTTCTGCGTTGCTCTGCCGTCTGCTGCTCCCGTACAAAAGCGCCTGCACAACTCATCTCTTTTCGTGGAGTTTAACCCTCGCCTTTATCGATGCTCTTCTCGTTGAAGCAATACATACTTTTCTTGGCCTCCGTGCCTCTTTGTACCATCTATGCTGTGTACAGCACGCAATTGCCCTCTCTTTCGAACCCGTTATCCTGTGGGCACGTTTTGCAGCGAGTGTCCTAGCTGCAATAAGCGATGCGAAGGATCGCCGGCTGTTGTAGGGCTTCTTCGACATCAAAGAGAGATAGAGAGAGAGAGAAAGAGAGAGAGATTCAGCATATCTTTTTTTTTGTATGTTTCTCTCTGCGATCTTACACAAGAAACCTCTCTCTGCTGTATCTTGAACCTGCAGATTTTACATTGTTGATAATCTGGCCATTCTTAGCCAATCAGCATTTTTGGCCCATATGTTACTCATGGTCAATGTCATAAACTGACGAAAGGTTTTATATTTATTTCGTTCAAAAACACACCACAAACGTGTTTTCCAACCGAAAGGCTTGATTTATTTGTGTTAATTTGAGCATTTAATAACGAATGGAATTTCTCTGGAGACGCAACTCTGTGGTTTGGTTTGATAGTTATTAATTTTCCTAAGCTAATCCCTAATCTAAGCTTGTAAATTGTCCTCAAGATTTAAACACCTATGTTCACAAATTAAAAGTAACATTCGTTCACTGGAGTTGCTATGCTATACTGAAGTCGAACGTATGCTATACGATGGGATGCGAAGTGCCAGCTAATATTTACATGAAATATGTGCCATTGATTGCATAAACTAGTTGCCGTTGGTCACCGTCGGTCATCGCTTGGTTTCCGACCGATGCCAGCTGCCTTTGCATAATGCATTTTTTCCCTTCACGTAATTCGGAATTATTCATGCATCGGTGCGTGTTTTGGAGATGAAGAATTAGATGGTTTGAGAGCTTGTGTTTATAAAAAAATGCGGCATATGCTATAATCCTTTAGACATTTTGCTATCACGCTTGTGACCGAAACACCCCGGATTGATATTTGGCAGCTTATCGCAGCAAATCAATGATGTAAAAGAAAAAACACTTCTACAGTAGAGACGCGATTTAGGGTTATAAGAAAACGAGTTGTATGTGTGTGTGTGTGTATGTGTGCGTGAGAGAAAATATGTGCGAAATGTGAGCTACGGGCCATTCCGAGAGTTTAAGGTGCGAGCGCAATGAAAAAACCAACACAATAGACAAGATACTAATACATCAAAATGTGGTGACGGATATACGCACATCATTTTGGCGCATTCACTTCGTCCATCCAAAGCTTTCGATTTCTCTGGCATCTTTTAGTTTTCTCCCGGCAAGGGTATTTTCCTCCTGAGTTTAGTATGCGAATTTCGCGCAGGAAGATGACGAAAATTAGCTACATTTTGGTGCACAAATACTTAATCGAAGCAGGAAGACAGCTAAAACGAGACGGCAATCATACCGGTTGGGAGAAAAAGGGAAACCACACGAATGGTAGAGCGAAAGAGAACGAGCTCGCGTGAGAGAGAGAGAGAGCAAGAGGTAGAGAAAGAGAGCACAGCAGCGAACGAAGGGCAATGACCTCCAAAAAATAATCCCGGCATGACAAAACCACCCCGCGCACGTAGAGATGTCGTCAGTTTTATAACGGCAGATGGAACTCACCGATGGTTGTGTGCGCCGATTTCATTGAACGATATATTGAGCAAACGTTGGTGAGTGATCGAAATTTAACACCACTAACACACAGGGTAAAGAGGACCAGGTGGAACGGGTAGCGTGACAGTAAAAAGATTTTGATTCTTGTGCAGTATCTTCCCGATGCAACTTTCACCGGCGAAGGTTACATGGGCCGGTACTCCACACAGCATCACGCACAAACACTTGATAGAATGCATTTGTTTTTCTGCTACCGAGCATAATTAAATTGGTATGCGAAATAGATAAACAAGGTCCGCATAAGTTGATACGTGTGTTAGAGGCATACCGAATGGAACTCACCAAACCGTTGATTTGATTTCCCCTTTTACGGCTAACGGGGCGCTTATTGTAAAGCATTGCGAAGAAGCAGGACAGCGCAGCATGAAAGAGTGCGATCGATACAGCGTGGATGAGTGTCATTTTTTCGGGATGTCAAAATTTTCTTTATTTCTGCTTCTCTCTCTACATTATTCGTTGGGGTCAACGAACTTCGAACGACCTAGCCAAGAGCAGCTGTGCGCCGTCAATACACTGAAGCTGCTGGGTGTGTGTGTATGAGCGCGCTGCGGGTTGGAGATCATCGCCTTCGTCACATTTCGCCGTACGTAGAATTTCTCCGAAGAGAACTATATCTTCCGCGTATTATGGTACCGAGGTTTTTTTTATTTATTTCAAGGAACAGGATATAAAGGAAGATTGATCATTTTGTCTCAACCGGTTCAACCAATCTTTTAGGGGAATGTACAAAAAATTTACACGAAATGTGTGTTCTTGAATTCTGTGATGAATCACGCACACGATCGATTGTTGTTAAACAAAAAAACTGAAACAAGGAAAATGAAATGAGGATTTTAAAGGCAGTATACTACTCGAATGTGGGGCGGCCCCCGGTGGGATCGTGGTTCCGGCGCTGGTCTCTCACATGACGGACCGGGATCCAAATCCCACCCGGATCGTTCCAGCGTAGCAAGAACTGTGGCTATCCGGCTACATGGTAAACTAAGTCTAATACGTAATGTTATGTACTAAATATACTGACAAAAGACTTCGTCTATGGGCACTTCAGCCTCCGAAGGTTTTAGCCTGCTATTTCTGGCCTTGGTGACATGAATATACTCGCTACGGGATAGTACGTCGTACGGCGGAACGGTTCATTTGGGATTCGGTTCCCGATTCTGCCGTGTGAAAACCGGTGCCGTTACCTGCACGGCCCTGATCCGCTTTCTTTGCAAAACAAACCAACTTAAAGGATTAATTTCTTAATTACAGTAAGACGTTGATTATCCGGGCCAGATTAACCAGATGAACCGGCGGGCTCATTATTCATGAGGCTTAAGTTGAAATTTGTACAACCGTTTAAAAGTTTTGTATGGTATATCTGGCTTTGAAAAACTTGTTATTTTTACCCATATTTGTCAAATTAGTTTGTAAAGGAGTTTAAAAATTAAAGTTGGCTTACATTACTTCGAATTACTTTTAGTTTAGTTCTAAGGGCCGAACAAACATTACTGCTTACCAGCATCATTGGGTTCTAATCATTGCATTTTAGAGTGTTTTTTTTATGGTAACAAGTAAATAACAAGTAAAATGAAAAATACTGTATAGATATTGTTAAAATTTTCTTTTCATTTATTAGCACCTTTATTTGCATAATGTTTGCATAAATGTTGAAAATGTTCGGTAAGAATGGTCGATAGAGTCAGCATGTCCATTTTCACATGCTACGAAATTTCGTCGCTAACAGATGATACTTGAAGTTAGGAAGCTTAAATGTTAAGATCGTATCTGCCAAACAATCATCACGTTTGCATCATCACAAAGAAATTCGAGACCGTCATATCATTTTGGACCTACAATTTGCAGAACATAATTTGAAAATTGGAAATATCATTTGAACTACAATTGAATTAATCAAAATCTGTTTTTGTGGTTTTTGAAAAACGCATAGGATAAAAATACACAAATAATACAAATTATATGAGAAATTTGTTTGGGTAAAAGTCCCAGAGACTCGAACTATTATGATAGTTTTTAAAAAATTTACAATAAATTAATTAAACGCATTGAAATACATTCTGATTGTTACTTTTCATTGTAAGAATGCTCGTATGAGAACGAATTAACCAACCAAGAGCTTCGATAAAGATTAATCATGAAAAGAATACAGAAATCGAAATGCGTGTATGTATATAAAATAATTTCAGTCCGCGAAAATGTAATTGAATTATATTAAAAAGACTTCATAAATATTGCAAATCAATGAAACTTGTTAAACTTTTATAATTTAACATTTTTAAATTAAATGATGTTTACACACAGAAAACACGACCAAATCTGCGTCATACCAATTCGAAAAATGCTTTGTTTTTGACGAGCAGCTACATGAAACTACAATTCTAACAATTCTAAACCACTACTTGCGAGCTTATTTGGCTTGCCAGTTTGTATGATAAGACAGCAGCGGATAAGCTGCCAAACGTCAAAACGCATACAAAAAAACTAGTTGAAGGTATCATAGACCCCAGTATCGGTCATTGCTGTTTAACTCTTTATGTGAAATGAAATTAAAATTAACTTTTTGATTCAATTTTTGATAAAAGTTTTGTTGTAATCAGATAGTCTAATGACCCTTTAATTACCTATACACAATTTGAATCCTGACAATTTATGCTAAACACTAAGTTTACGGACGTTTCTGATACTCTTTTTTCCGGGCATCGCCAATTTAACTTGGTGGATGAAAACAAGAATTTACGTGTAGGAAGAAAACTATGCTTATTCATATTGTTACTATAAATTCGGAATCTAAAAACTAAATGATAAATTCTACAAATTTTTCTGTGATTATTTAAAACCTAGTAATCCGTCAAAATGACGGGTTCCGTAAAGCTAGTGTTAAATGTGTATAAATTGTTTTATAAATTTCCACATAGACTAAGTATTGCACATTTATAACTCAATTCAATACTTTTATTTATCATTAAATACTAAGGAATATTCAGCAAATATAATGTTATGTACTATTTGCACATTACATTAATACGTTAGTAAAACTGCAGGTGTACAGGCAGAATTACGGTCGTTCATGAAATCGGAAATGCAGTTACGCAACGTCGGGTTGAACCTAGCCTGTGTTCAATATACAATGTCTATTCCAAACGTCGTCAGCTTGTCCCGACAATGGGTTCTTCCTGTTCCTGCCGTACCGTGCAGCGGGCTACGATAGACGGTGCACCTCTTCCCCACTTGGCTAATACCATGTGGATGCGTCAAACATGTTCCCTTGCTAGGTCACAAACACGGAAGTGAGTAAGGGTGGATAGCCCCGACCCGACCGAAGTGTTTGCAGTTTGCTGTCGCGAGGTCGTACATAATATACAGTGAAGTGGTGTGTGGCTGTCGCTGGTGCAATCAAGTGCATTGCTCCGTCCGTCCGCCGATTCTAGTGAGCGAAATGAATGCGAATGGTATGGGGAAGAAGTGCGAAACGAAGGAAAGAGAGCAAGAGGGAGGGAGGGAGAGGAGTAGCACTTTCTGTGCAGTCTGTGGCTGTGTGCGGGTCTTTTCGCTATATATGCAGTGCGTCACAAGAGTATGCGAGACGGTGCGATATGAAACATGTTATGGTAGGTCGTTGTCACATATTAGAAAACCGTTCATGAAAAACAAAACCGAAACAGGACAGACACGAAAGACTCTTGGACCGGTGGTAGGATGAGGTTTGCTGTTGAATTAGTCGCGACCAGCCTTGTGTACCCGTAGTGTACATTTGTCGGCGGTAAAAATAACACACACGCACACACATTCCGAATTACAGTGAGTGAGTGAAAACTGCAATGATGCTTTGCCCTCTTTTGGCCGATCTTTGGTATGTGCCATGTATTTCGCAAATGCAGCCATTTTGTACACAGTCTAACAGCTTTTATTCTTTCCTGCGCCTAGTTCGTACTAGCATCAAGCGTTATCTATCCTTTTTAATTTACTAACTACAAAGAGACTATGGCATTATGAGCAGTATGGAAAATGCAATTAAAATAGTTGCTTTTACTGATGATCATCAGTATGGATTGAAATGCGTTTGCTGTGCATGAACAAGTTCTCGTTCTTTTTCTTATAAGTGAGTGAGTTTGACGATAACGTACCTTTAAAATTAGCAGAATTATATAGTTCTTGGTTAGAATGTATTCAAACGTAAATAGCAACACAATGCAACAACTTTTGATGAAAAATAAATTGTGACATGCATGCATGTAAAGGTGCGAAATATTCAAACGACTAATAAGTCATGCTTCTGAAGGAAATAAGTCAGAAATCTTTAAAAGATATTATATATATAATCATTTTATTACTTATACTTAAAAAATCCCCATTGGTTGGGAGTCATTTTCTGCTCCAATTCGTTAAAGAGCACCTTACCCCTGACGTCTATTATATTGTGTGAACCAATTGATATAGTGTTCATTTGGCTTTGTAATATTATCGCAAAATAAAAGGGAATGTTATTATAAATAAAAAGATTAAATAAAATAATATCGTTAAAATGCATATAAAAAACTTCAAGTGATAAATTAAAGTCGATTTAGAAATAGAATCATTTTCAAAAAATCTTTGCTCATAACAAGGAAACTTTCGAAGGATTTGAATTCAAAATCGATAACCATTCTGCAAGGTTGGTGACCTCGTCGGTTCAGGGTCGCAGGGTTGTTGAACTTTAAATTTTTATCTCAAATCGGACACAAACGCTCAACTGCGAAACATATGAAACCTTACGAATTCTCCTGTGAAACCCTACGTAAGTGAATGTATGTGTGTTTTTTTTTGCTTCTATCATTCACTCACAGCACTGCACTTATGTTCTATATGCAAATGTGCAACATTCTAAAGCTAACATAAAAGTTGCACTGCTATGCTATTTTCATATGTAGATACATGTTACACAATTTATAAAACTGCGCGTGCGTGCGTTTGCACAATAGTGGGCACGAAGAAACGGAGAAAAAGCCATGTTTGTTCTAAAAATGCAGTGAAGTTCAAATGCAAACATTCGTTTTAATTATAGCTCTATTCATCCAATTTAATTAGAGTTGAAAGTACTGCCAAACAAAAAAAACTCAAATGTTCACATTGCGTTCAATAATTATTTTTAGTTTGGTTTAATTTTTTTCTTGGATTCTCTGTGTGCCATTTGCATTTGCAAATTTTGATTAAATGTGCCAAACATTAGACGAATGTTGAATATGCGGCAAAACGATCGCGTGAGGAAATAGATACAAACAGCTTTTTTTGTGCACCAGCGTGCACCAAAATATCGTGTATGCAGGCGTAAATCGACAGCAAATAAACAGAAAAGCTATTAATAAACAGAACAAAACTGTACAAAACCACCAAAAGTAGTTTGGAAATGGTTGCGGAAACGTCAGTTCAACGCACGTTTCACTATCGTTGGAATGATCGTTTGTTTTTCCCCAGGCACCCGTGAGTTCCAAACGAACACACGAGTAGTGTGGTTGTCTCTTTCTTGCAATTTCCCCAACCGTGCGGTGCGAGCGTATATTCCGTTGCAGCGCGTGAGCGCTTTCGAGAGATATACGCGCGGTAGAGAAATTGAGCTTTTTATCGTTTTTATCGTTTTTACGGGATATAGGGAGAGAAAGTGCAAAAGCTCGCGGCCTGATCGTAGACGCAAAGCATCGCGCTAACATAGTACGGGTGGGGTGGTGGAAGATGCCGTTGCAATGTCTGAATGTGAGAGGGGGTAAGAAAGAGGGGAAGGTTGCAATGATTCGTTTGGCAAACATTGTGTGGTGTACAGCCCTAGCATTTATTTAGACACACATAAGGCATAGAGGGAAATGATAATGAATGTTCGCATTCGTCGCTGGAAGGGGATGAATTTGTGCTATGTGGCAAATTTTCCGACCTGGGGTAATGTCGAGTGCATTCACCCTTGAGTTGGCAGTGAGTTTCCCCCCTCCCACTCACAAACACACACACACAACCCTTTCCTTTTCGCACTCTTATGTTGGCTGCTCCCTCACATGCTCTCTCTCTCTCACACACACATGCAGATTTTGCTATCGGCTAACCGTTTTCTATGTGTGATTCGTGTTATCGAATGCGCTTTAACAATCTGCGAATGATTTGTTTTTTTTTTCTCTTCAGCCGAGTCAAGATCGCAAACACCTTGATTATGCAATGTTGCAGCCTGACAAACGAGTCGCCCGTTGTACACGAACACAAGCATTGGTCGTACCATTCTCGTTTGCTTTGGTACCAGACGCGTTTTTCCTTTTTCTTAACAATCCGAATTTTGCGCTACAACTGCATCTGTCGAAGGATGGTGCGTTCCTAAGAACTGTTTTTTTCATTCCGTTTTTATCGTAGTTAAATCAGAACAAAACTATTTATCATTGTCATCGATGGCGTGAACTCAAAGAATATGCTCTTTGATACTACAACCTGGAGAGGTCTTGGTCGGCTATCCTTGTCGGGTATTTACCCGCAAATATGGATAGTCAGCCAGGAGGGCGACAGGACCGGGGTTCAAATCCCATCCAGACCGTTCCCCACCACTGCTAGATTAGTAATCTATTATATGCCCGGCATGACCGAATAGGTTAACGAATAGGCCACACAAGAAGAAAAAGAAGAATAGTCAGTCCTCCGTACGAGGGATGATCCGGATGGGATTTTTGGACCGGTCCAGTAGTGTCAGACCAGCAGCACGGCTACCATCTACCCAATAGATTTATGTCCTGCCAACCAACAACAAGTGTTTCCGGATTAAATACAACAAAACCTAAGCCAAAAATAGGTTGAACTAAGAGATCTTGATATATTCTCTTTTGCTATTTGGTAATACAACATAATAGGGGTTTATCTTGTAATTTAAAACTATCTTTGAGTTGATATTCCTGTCCAGCCGGATATTCCGTCCAGTAAATGGTGGAACAGTCTGATTATATTTCGGTACCGGTCCTGTTACGTGAGTCACCAATGGTCAGTGAACTTCTGGTTTGCAATCATTTAACTAAAGAGCCATATTTTGGAATTTGGTGTTTATCATTCAAAAATGTGATTATCATCAAGCTTATTTGGATATTTTATTTAAATATCATTGTTCAGCTCAGTAACGATTTCAAAATAATTTTTAGTGCTTCTTTGATATTTTTTGTTAACAAGTGATTGTTGAAAATAAGCTTACTTGCTTGAAATAATCGGGACGGTCCGGTGGCCGAGGCGATAACGGTGCTGGTCTCAAACGGCAAGACCGGTGTTCGAATCCCTTCCGGACCGTTCCCCTGAAGTGTGGACTGACTATCCATCTACGTGGTATCATTAAGTATAGTAAGCCAGAGATGGCAGGCATGACTGAGTAGATCGTTACGCAATAGAAAAAAGCTAGTAAGTATTTTTAGTTCTGTTTTATATTCATGTAGAACTGCAAAGGTCGTATTGCTTACAATTCGAAACATAAATCTTAATTAAAACCTGGTTGGAATACATTTCTTTCGCCAAACCGTAAGGAACCTTATCCCGGGGGTTTTAGTCCTGGTAAAATGATATCAATTCTAGTATTACACAAGCCTAAGAAATCGAGACAGTCATCCGCAACATGTTTGGAAGGATGCCATATTCGTACTGTTATCTGAGAAAATTTAAAAAAGTATAGTAATTTTCGAACTATTTGTGGCAAAATTTCAGCAACGTTATCACGGGATGTTAATGTATCAAAGAGTTGAATGCGGCATATTACTTATCATCCTAGTACTTATCATCCTAGTAATGTTTACTTATCTTCCATCTTTGAGCAGTAGATGTTTCCGTCCAGGAATTTAATTTAATTAGTAACATATGTGTTGCAAAAAACCTACATTTAAACGATGAGAATTTTTCCGCTTAATAAACATTTAAAACGATGCAAGTTTATCAAAAATCTTAAAAAACACGTTTCATTTAAATTCTTCAATGTATAATATCTATCACTCCGTGTGTTGAATGTCACTAGTCTGGTCTTCCTTATACTAGGTGTCTGTTTAAACTTTAGTAAGCACCAAATATAACATCATTCTGCGAGAACTGATGTGGTAAAGCATGTTTTATGTAAGTTTCCTTATCCAATTTAAAGTCCACCTAAACATTATGTTCTTCGAAGCACCGTGAGCTGCTTGTGTTGCATACACACGTACGTATTTTTGAAGTTTTCTTCACTCGGTATATGTAGCTATTTCCGTAAATCATTATAAACCTGACTTTACGCATGCGTAAAGCATATGCACCCTGCACTCATGATACTCCGAAAAAGAAAAACACTCATACAAACTAAACCACATTCGGTTTCCCGTGACTACTAACGTCTTTGCGAGTGTGGATGGAGCATACGCTGGTACCAGTGCGGCACCGCGGTGTGGTACATCGTAAACACTGGCCAAAGTAAAATGCACCGATAGTATATCATTTGCCTAGGAGGAAGAGAACCAGAGCTCTTTTGAGCCAGGCTTTGTAGGTCAATGGTCGTGAACAGCAATCGGTTGCGTAAAGCAACATAAAATGACGTGTAGTGAACGCAACAGCATTTACCGGCGCTCCTCACTGCGTCATAAGTAGGCAGACGCACACATGCACCGTTCAGACACTCGGGCAGTGCGTTTGGATTGTATGTGTGTGTTGTGCGGTGTGTATGAGTGATTTATAGGGAGAAAGATATAGTAAACATCGTTGTTTAATTTCCATGCCTATCGAAACACAAGTGTGTGTGTCGTTGAAGTAAATTTTCATCTTACACGAATAGGCCAACAAGTGTAGAAAATTTAGAAGTTGATTTTAAAAAGCGAAAGAAAAAAACAAAATGTTGTAAGTTAGCTTTCGTATATTTTAGTAAGTTGATGTTATTATACTTATAAAGGTTTTAGACCATATTCGGAAATATGAATACAAACCAAATCGAAAGCCCTTAGATGGTAGCATAAACCGACGTAAAATTGCCACTCGACCAGTTGACAGTTTTCTAGCTTACAATTTGATAATGAAATGGCAAGCCGACAAACCTCGTGGTGTGTTGTTTGGTAAAAAAATTTACTCGATTCGGTTTGTAGAAAAGATCCTACCAAATATAAACACGTGTCTGTGTTGGTGAGACGCATTCGACGAGTAAGACAATGGATCCGTGCATACGCAGTGTGACCTAGATACAGGTCAATATTCCATAGCGACGCGTTTAAACTTTGCAAAGTTCACCCGTGCTGTGTAAAAAGCGAACCATCACTACGTTGGTAGTGGAACTGTTTATTTTCCTGCTTTTCCTACTTACCGCTAAATAGCTTTGTAGTAGTGGTGCACTGAAGTTTATTCGAGTATGCTTTCGACGACAGATGGAAACATGGAAAGGAAATGATACGATATGGTTTATTTCGGACGGAGGTTGAAAATCATCAGCACGTATAGCAAATCGAAAATGAAATGAAGAAATTGATCATGTGTTCAGTTTAATTGACGTTTTTCAAACGTAATAATTACAAACATATGAAAACGAAAAATAGTGCTTAAAGTGCTACATTTGCTGCAAAGCTTAAATTAACTTTGCAAACATTCCGACTACTATTCATGCGTCGAGGTTCCAATTGTGCTTTGAAAATGAACGCTTTTTAAAGTGTTACCAAAACGTTGGTTTGTTTGCTCAACTACTTTGACAGGTACGTAGTATACACATTTAACCTCCTCCCCTTCCTGTTCGATCACTTTACAAACTACACCGATACGGGCAGAAAATAGAAAAGGAACTGCGAGACAGTTACGCAGATGGGGTTGAGCGAGCGAGTGTGTGTGTTTTATGTGTTGCTCGATGCGTCACACGAGCAACGTGGCTTCGCAATCAACGGCACCACCAACAGAAAAAAACGCGACGGCAATGACAGTGTATTCTTAGTAGGTCAGCTTCGCAGCGGGCATTGCCCTTTTGCATCTACGAAACGTGTACACACGCACACAGAGACGCTGCTACATTCGGGTTCTCTCTTTCGTTCGCTCGCTTGCCCTTTTTCTCTCTTTCTCGCTCGTATTGTGCTTTCTTTTCTAGCGCACACTGCGCCTTTAACCTGTGAGTCGTAACAGAACGAGCGTACACGCGACATGCATGTTGGCTGTGTTGAGTATTCGTTGATGCATATGTATACGGTCGAGATGTGTACATGTGTAGGAATTTTACATTCGCCATGCTTCATTATGCTTAACACAGTCATGTATAAAATCGCTATAAAAGTATGCTTTAAAAATGGTTATGTAGAGCTAACGGTACAACGAAAAATGCAAATACAACTAGAATGCTTTATTATGGATGAACGGAAATTATTTTACATAAAATTATAACAGTAACAATATAGCGAATGTACTTTCTTAACTAATCAATGGGTTAGTGTGAAATTATGTTGTTGGAAAAATACGATTAT
The DNA here is from genome assembly GCA_000349025.1 of Anopheles minimus. Lineage (NCBI taxonomy): Eukaryota > Metazoa > Arthropoda > Insecta > Diptera > Culicidae > Anopheles > Anopheles minimus. The sequence goes on from KB663655.1 coordinate 3,797,738, forward strand.
TTTTTTATATATACTGTATTTTCGCTTGTGCAACACTTCTTTTTGTATAGACAATTTTGATGCAGAAAGGTGAGGATGGGGACTACAGTGCTTAACAGAACTATACGAACACTTTTTTTTAATTAACAGATGAACTAGATGAGCTAGCTAAATTTAATGTTAGTAAGTTAAGTTGATAAGTAAGTAAGTAAGTAAAGTTAAGTTAGCTAGTAAGTTGTGAAAAATATTAAAACATTCCTAAAATAATAGGCATTCCTCTTTAAAAAAAAACAGCTTCAGAGGCGCTCTCAAATAGCGCGGAACTAATTTAAATATTATTCATCGTTTCACACAATAATTTTAAGAGTAGTGCTTAGTCGACTTGAGTTGTGGAATCAGTTTTGCTATGTTTTTCGAACATTCTATAACATTTAAAATTGATGTTCTATATCTTGTCTGAAAAACATATTGTCCTATTCAAGTTTACGAATCAATTAATTATTAAATTTTCAAATTTCTGGACCCGTGCAAAACTAACCATGTCCGATATTCGTCAATTAGACTTCTTGTGAGTGTCGCTTCTACAATTCAAATACATCTTTTGGAAAGTTATTACAAATACATTCAGACATAAAAAAATTGGTGTTCATTGGAATATCAAAAATTTTACAAAACAAAATATTTTAAAAATGGTATCATTTTTGTAAAAACTGCATGGCCAGGTAATCAAAAACGATCAATAAAATTATCCAAAAATATATTTATGTTTAAAAGGTTTTCCTAAGCAACTTGTATTTTTTCCGATTTTTGTTTTTCGTCATTTTAATAGTGGAGAAAACATTTGCCTGTAGGTTCTCGTATAGTTATGATATATGGAGGAATTTTTCTGTTAAAATGTGTGCAAATTCATAATTTCTTTTTCAAAATGTGTATTTTATTGTTACGTAAATAACAATAATACAACACCAACTTCAGATACAAATAAACAGGTGTTAGTATAGTTCTGTTTAGAACTGTATATGAAGATTTCGCTTTATCTATGGTATCTTGAGTAAAGATTTCAAATGTTCACAGCTATGACAAAGAAAAGTGATATTAAGATCAACAAAAGTGCAGCATCGTTGTAATTGGTTAGTAATTCTAATATATGAAATATTATGTATATTATACTTAACTAAAAATGCTATAAGAAAATTCCGGTAAGATTGAGGTTAGAAGTCCTGCGATTATGTTATATAAGGAATGGTGTTATACATACACAAAAATAAGGTACTTAAATATACGGGAAAATATGTCAAATTAGACTAAAGGTAGATGCCATACCGTTTAAATACTTATACATGCATTCATGTATCTAAACGCGATGATCAAACGCTTCGTCTAACAAACCAGAAGTCGTGGGATGGACTCTAATTTTAGACTCAGCCCTGCAGTAGTTTTGAACTATCCAGCTACACAGCATGCCACAACAACTCTAGTAACCTAGCATAACATAACATACGGCCAAATGTGTTGTTGTATCAAATTGATTTTTAATTTCACAATCATAAAACCTTTATGTCCTCCTAATTATTTCTTTTTTTCATGTTCTCTTTACAGGTAAGAGCGATGAACTTACAATTGTCCACGTGCGCAACTATCGAAATTGGTATTTATTGTAGAGCGAAAGTGTTTTATCACTTCTCATTTATTATATATCGCACTATCTGTATGATAAAAAAGAAGAAAATAATGTGCAAGTAATAAAATTTAATACTACGTTAATCTAGATGAAAATGGTACAAGTTCCTCAGTAAACCATTCCAACAATAATTAATATTAGTTGTCCTGAAGAGCAGAATGAAGCAAATGAAAATTAAGCCAAGTTAATTGAAACGTAGCATTCTGGTGATTTGGTTTGCTAAATTAAGGCGAGAAACCTGCGCAAAAGCATAATGCTCTGTGTGACGTCGTTTTGGGTATGCTAACCATCTTAAAGCACAAAAAAATCGCAAACTTGGACATCAACATAATATCTTCAATGTCGACCACAAATGGTATGTTCCTGGTATTTTTGACATCCGTGACTTGAATTCACCCGCACCCCCAACAGTAACTCTTGCGTACAATGTTTCAAGTACATTACATGTTTTATTTATGTTTATGATAAGGATATGATATTGAAGAACACTATGATTAGTCGTTCGCATCGCCTTTTAGATAAGTAAAGATTCTTTCAGAGAGTCATTCCGAAATATGAGAGCAACAAAATACTTCCCGTTTCAACGAAGTGCGTTCAATTGATGTTTTCATAATTGCTTTCGACCATTCGTGCTTAGTGAGCAGCAGTTATATTGCTTGCGACTGTGTATGAAAAAGTGGTATATTTTTTCTACTTTTATCTTCTCTTTCATTGGGTTTTCAGCTGATGGTAGGTTTGAAATGTTTAGTCAGCTTAACTAGTATTGACTGACTCACAATTACTCATTGCGTTGGTTGGTTATTCTGGCACGTTTGCGGGCACGTGATGGGTACGTTTATGTTCAAATTTGAACTCAGTGCAAATTGCACTACACCGAAGATCGTTGATCATATTTTAGCTGTGCCATAGCAATCCGGTCAACCATCAACATGGTAAACACTTCGTTAGTTAAAATGAAATGTAGTGTAAGATTATAGGACCGAAAGTGAATTTTACTCTTAATACGCAATGCAAACGTTTGTTGTTATCGTTTCTAAATTCAACAAAATCATTGAGATAATTCAATACAAAAATTCTATTGAAATATGCGGTAACATAAAAAATAGAAAAATCACATCATCAGTTTGAAACGATGTTGTAATTTTTTAACTGTTACGTTTACTCAGTCACGTTCTCCATTATTGATTTTCTGTCGGTGAGTGTTTGTTGTATAGTATTATGGTCTATATTTGCCTGCATGTGCCAAATACTTAGAACTCTATTTGAACTACTGTTTGAGATATAAAGATTGATGTATATAGCCTTGACATAATTTCCCGATGAGGCTATCTTTTATTGTTATTTTTTAAAAAATGATTCCATTTACACACTAACATGAAGCTTTTTTGTTATTGTAACTAACTAGCACGATGAACGAATGCAACCGTTAAATGTAAACGATGATGAGTCTCAATAGAAACTCGTGTGTTTTTTTTCAAATAATTTCTAAATGGGTGATGCATTCACAACAACACAATCCCCGGCACTCACGGTCGGAAACGTTCCGATGATGTCGATGTTCTATGTGGATCAAGAATGAACATAGGCGACGCATAAAAGTATAAATAAAAGCGACAACGGCACTCTCCCCGTGCATTTGCCGGCACGACGATGGAGTCCGGGTTCAATGGCTGACCCATTTTCTGGCGAACGGGAATCGTTGTACAAATGGACGAAGCATATTACTCACTGCTGCGCTCTCCCTTTTGCTAACGACTATTCGCCCTTTCCCGTTTTCATGCTCACCGAGCCCAGAGGCTCGTCGGTTTCGATTTTCTTTCCATTTCTGTTCAATCGTCTTTCTCGTTCCCGCAATGCGCGTGTTCTCGTTCGTACGCGCGTATCATGTTCTCGGTGGGGTCTACCCCCATTGCGCTATTGCAAAAGAAACCTGTTTCCTCTTTGCCCTTTTTTTCTGTTTTCGTTGAGAACGCCGGGGGTGTTTTTTATGTCTGTATCCGTGATGCGGCGAACACTTGGGAAAGCACTATTTGAATGTCCGAAAAATGTTTTTGGACACGCAGTGTCAGCAGATATCGCTCAACTGTATGGCGAACTTAACGGTTGAGTATAGTGTATTTTATGCAGCTCGTAGAGCAACGTATTGAGAATTACCATAAATCAATAAACCGTCATATAATGAATCCTTCTTACAATTAATGCATTGATGTCTCAATTTATATGATAGAACTGCCGGAAGAGGGATGCATTTGAAGTTAATAAATTAAACATGTCTTATAGTTCCAACGATTTGTTGAAATAATACCTTTATGTGTAGAACGATGAACCGTCACAATATTTACAGTGTTCGCAAAACGAAATAAAAATTGTTGCTTGAAAGAGAAAATTACTAGCTAGCGCATTACTCACACTGTTCACATCCAACGTTGGGGTCATTTTTGGTAACCTTTTACAAGCCCGGGTATGCTTCTTTCGCAGTAAAAAGAGAAAGTATCCTCAAGCACATCAGGTATATAATAGGAATGCTCAGATAATAATAAAAACAAAACAGTTGAAGCGAGACAGAGAGTGACGGAGCTTAATTGAAGTTATGAAAATGATGCTTTGTTGGGTTTGGCCATGATCCTGATCCGTCCCGTTGATTCAACAAAAAAAAGGTGAGACAGAAGAAATAACCGATGGCTCATAATATCCCTTGGTTCGCAGGGTTTTTGTTTTTCCCCTCGTTATTTCGTTCCCCAACACGTCTTGAACCTGTGGTTTAACCTAGTGTTAGTACAGGTTTTGCCCGTTGGTTACGCAAAATGTTGTTAGTGGTCCGATGTTAAATTTGGGCGCCTACGGCTATTTCTTCGGGGGGGACATGGAATTCGAAAAACCACGATCACCAACAGGGCATTGACCCTACTGGGTTGGATGGTTGTGGAGCCATATTAATTCGAAAGTACCCGATCGTGACAGAGAGCCGCGTGTTGCCAGCGATCTGCTAAACGACGGAAGTTTTAAGCCATTCGGTTACTTTCACCCGGGCTTGCGTTGTGCCGTTGAATGCTTTAGCCAGAGAGAATCGAAAAGTGAACTCTTTATTTTTTTTGCGCGCGCGGTTTTTGCCAAACACATCGTACCGAAATGTTTGGAACTGTCTGCTGCCCATGATCTCATATTTGACTTGACAGTGAACTTTCTCATGATCGCTGATTTTGTGAGCAATACTGAAACGAATTGTACTCTTTATGATGGAATATGCATATTTTACACGTCGAACACATTTCATTTTCAAAAATATTAAGCATTGAAGTATTTTCCTAATGTAGTAAATAGAGCCGGAAGCTGTGTAGATGATGATGATGATGATTTGGAAATAATTGGCAAAGAGTGTGCTATATATAGCTCATGCAATAAATTGCCCTTAACACGGATTACATAAACTACACCAACTGAGAAGAGAAAAAATGCACAATGCTTTGATTGCATCTTTCTGTTATTTTCATTTTTGAAGCACAACAACCCAAGAGATTTTTATTAAATCTTCTTCTTATTGTATGGCAATATCATCTCGAGAGGTCTTAGCCTCCCATTTCTGGCTTCCGTGACTTGAATTTACCCGCAACAGAAGATTCAGTCCTGCATACGGGGGGAATGGTCCGGATGGGATTCGATCCCCGGTCCTGTCGTATGAAGATCGATGTCGCCATCTCCTCTTCCACCGACTCGCTTTTATTCAGTTGTTTGCTGAATATTCAGAGACCCGCACGGCACGTTTGGATTGCGTTCATAAACTTGAATTAACAAATAAATACAGTCGTTTTCCGAAAAAATGCGTTTCAGAGAAATGCGCGTAAGCCGAATGTCGTTTGACACGTTGTTTATATCGTGCTTTAAGCGGTTCAATGCCAATAGTTCACGTGTTTGTTGATAATTTGAAAATAGAATTGGTAACTTAAACACATAAGAGTTTTAAAATTAAAAAAAAACAACGTTTTAACAAAACTCTCTTTAATATTAAACTTGCGGTATTTTATATTAGTCTTGCGGTGATTTTTGAAAAGTGACATTTACTGTCTAGTAAAGACTGTCTAGTTCTGTTCCTGTACAAACACGGTAGCTTTGCTACAAATACGGATGCAAAAAAGCACATGATCACGATCTTGACGAAATCTCGATAAAGCCTATTAAAAAATAAATAAAATCTATACTTACCGGATGGACAGAGTTGCACCGTTAATGTGTGTGTGTGTGTGTGTGTGTGTGTATCTGTATCTTCCTTGAACTCCACGATACTACCAAGACAAAATGTAACATTTTGCATTTCCTCATGACTAGCGATCCCGCCACCGATCGATCGTGCGTGCTGTGTGTGCGAATGAGTAAAGCTAAAGTCGTATGGTAAATACATGAGCCCCAGCACACAGTAACGGTTATATGAGTGAGACCTGTGTGACTTCACTGGCTGGCTGGCTTGGCTGGCTTGGCTGGCTGGTGGCCGCAGGGATGTGCGATGCATTGCGCGAGTATAGTACGGCCCTCGGTGTGGTGTGGGATTGCTGCGAATGATAGTAAAAGTGGAATAACCAGTTTTACCCGTTCAGACGAGACGGCGAACAAGTTCGACAAACAGGAAGGGTATGGAGTTTTCGATTTTCGACTCGTACGATCGTAACAGTGTTGGTACACGGGGCAGCGCACATTATATGCAGCATAATATTGACGGAGACGGCGACGATCACAGCGCTTGCATGCACGGTGGTTTCATGGTCGACAATAGAAAGTCAATGGCGAACTGTAGTAGATTCACCACTATAAAATATGGCCGATAGAAATGTGTGCATATATGCGCCTACCTGCGCCATAGCATCGTTGTGCAATCGATGAAGGCCCACTGGTGTTAAGAACATTCACTCCAAAAATGCATGAAACAAGAATGTTTGTCTTTACTGACTGAGTGCATCCTCACATAGTGAGAGAGAGAGAGAGACGGAGAATAAAATGTGCATCTTTCACATTTGCAAAATATTTGTCATATCGTTTAATATACAGAATACTTTTCTTGACACTTTGAACATAATGTATGTAACACATTGCCATACATTCAAATGTTGGCAACAATTATTGCAATAAAAAACAAAAGTTTGCTATTCATCATTATTAGTAGTTTATACTAATAGAACTCACTTTTAAAATTGTTACCATATTTTGCAAACAATGGTCTGCGGTGACCTCTACGTTAATAGTTGTTTTTCGGTATAAAGGCATTAAAAAACAAACCCGGCAGCTCCCAAGCCGACCGACCAGGCTCATAGAAACTTGAGGAAACTATCTGAAAATGGATAAAACGTAGAGACAGCAGGGACATGCGAGGAGAGAAAAAGAGAGTGTGTGATGTAACAAAACCGTGGGGCTGGTTGGGCCGATAGTGTGCGCTGCGTTCATGGCGTTTGAACGTTTCGTTTCAATTCATTAAGGTGTTATTGAACCGACCTCAATTCTCAAACTCTCTAAACTGCTACACATAAGCCAATAGGCTAGTGCAATTTGAACGCTACTGCTACACTACACTACTACCACTGCCACCACTACTACTACTACTGGCAGCTCTGTAGCTTCTGCTACTAACATCATCATCACCACCACTACCCCAACGCGTTCATATGCCTCGAGAGTGGCTCTATCCCGTGTACGTAAGCATGAGAGTTGTGCGCACCGTACTAAACCGTGGAGGCGCGAGGTTGATAACTATAATGGTGTTGTTGTTTTTTTCCACGATGTTGCTCTATGGTGGTCTATGCGCGGCCCTGCATTGTAATCCAGAGTGGGAGGCAACAGAAGTTGCATAGGTTTTTCAATGTGTGTGTGTTACAAGTCCGACCAGTGTGGTGTTTGCGCGACGACGGCGGTGCGCTTTTACGACTCCCGCATACCAATAGGATGCGGTTGTACACTACTGTAGTGTGGCCTAATAGTAGAACTGCAACAGAATGTCATGAGAGCCAGAAACGGGCTGATCGGCTTGGTACGGTGTGGGGAGATAGTCTCGTGAATCGTAGAATCGTCTTCCCGTCTTGTAGGAGGGAGGGAAAAAGGATCTAAAATGGAGGAAATGCGCACTGGGATGTTACGCGTATTGCAATGAATAGAATGCAGGGTTTATGCATGAGTAAAGGACGGGTTTTCCCTAGTAAATGTGGAGAGAGAACCATGCCGTAATAATGGTAGTAGTCAATGAATGATAGTACAACAAATTCAGTTTGACCCTTTTTTTGTAGTAAATTGCCATAAAAAAACCATTTAACATGGTTGCACTAAAAAGCTATAGGAGTGTTTTGAACCCAACATGTTCAATCCTTGAACAATACTGACAAGGCATGTCTGTTTGTTGTGCTTTGACCTATTTCGAAAGGTTTGTGTAAGATTTGCCGCGAATTCGTACAATTGTTAATAAGCTTCCCGGCGCCCTAAACAGCTTTCCACGGTCTGCGCTTTTTCAGAATAGAAATGCTAACCTTTCCTTGACCCCAGATGTCTGACTGCAAATTAAAGGCAGACTTTACTTTGGCCTATGATAGACAGACAGATGACCATCGAAATAGATAAAATATCGTGCCATTGAAGAATGAATAAAATACAATATTTTTAACTATCCAAATACAAAACAAATAGAACTGTTATGGAATATTTTGGTTAAGACTTAAAGACTTACATTCAATAAATATGCCATTATGTAATGCATTGAATGATATAAATAATCAAATCAGCAATATGCAAATTAGACTTTTGTTATCGATAAGTTATTTAGCAGCTTTTTTTAAAACTATCTATATAACCATGTCTTTCTCCATACAGATTACTGCACCATAAACTGTTCCATTTTATTTTACCGATAAATTGCGCCTATGTTTGGAAATATTTTCTTTTCTCTGTTAAGTTTACCTCAAAAACCGTGAACAAACAAAGCACTTTGGCTGTTTCATAAAACGGTGAAACATCATTTGGTTTATGTGTGTGTGTGTGTGTGTGTGTGTGTTTTTTTTTGTTTGTTGGAAGTTCCGTTGTGACGATCAAACGAGGAAGTGAAAGTTGAAAATCGTTATAATCTCACCTGGTTTGTTGCGGAGGTGAATGCAAAAGTGTACATGAGATACAATGCTACGATACTGACGTACGTATGTACCTCTACTCTCACCTGAACGGTTATACACTTCTTCATCATTACCAGGCGACTTCCTGGTTAGTTTCTTTCATCCTCTTCAACGCTAACACGGGAAAATGAATTTACCGTGTGCCATTATACGTATCACATGGTTTTAAGTACCACTTCCGCATATGGGCGCCATGTTGTAATATGAAGCTTAAAGTTTTGCAATTATTAGCACGAGAAGCAATATAAAACATAAATGAGTGCAAGTACAAAAATACAGACAACAAATTTGTAAAAATAACATATGAACAAACATAAAACGAAATTCGTTTGTAAATTTACTATTACTGCTGACGTTTCAAGTTTAGTAGTATGCTTAGTGTGATGCATTATGCACTAGCACAGTGCTTATGATTACGCTTAGGTGGTCGGTTCAATGACCCACCAGCCAACAACTCTCTCACCCTTCCCTTTTGTAACGTTGGCTCCGCACTCCGGTTCAAGTATACGTTACGTAAAACGGTACGGCGGCGGCTAACAGCAAACTAGGAAGTATCGTAAGAGTTGAGCGATTTTGGTGGGGCACATCGGGTACGGTCGGCGGTTCCCATCTCACTTTCTCCTTTAATGCCGTTGTTCACTGCCACGGTCCGTCATAAGAAGCCCGGGCACAAGCGAGATGGAGTTCCCCTCCCGACCGCTCTTTTTTATGTTTCGATCGGCTTGACCGAACGCTGTTATGGATCATTGTAAGTCAACAAGTAGTGGTAGAGTGCCAGATTGAATACGTTCCTTTGCTTTGTTTATCTGCCTCTTTTTGGTAGCGAAGTTCACGTCGGTGTAAAGTGAAAGTTTAAGGAAATTATGCATACTCTTATAGTTCGCGTGCACACCTGGGTGTAAATGTTGATCATCCACGTTAAACGCAAAAGATGAATAGAAAGAAAATAAGGTAGCGCAAAAAAGATCTGTCGAAAAAAATGTGTAAACTCTGTTACATATTCAGGTTCGCTTTTATAAACCTGAAATTTACCTTCTGGGATCCTTATATGTTGTATACAAACAATAGATACAACGTTTACATTTTTTATCTTTCTACAAATTGTATTTTATCTTTGAAACTCCTTCAATGTGTACCGCATGTTGCAATCGCAACATTAGTGAAATTCTTGTACTATTTCACTATTTCCGCGTACACACATACTGTGTCATGTGTTATTTTCAAAAGAGGCGTGTGGTAACAAATGCCGTTTGGCTGGGTGGGGTCGGTGGAGGGATTGGGTGAGAAAGGGTGGCAGTTTCAAACGCTGGGACACAGCGCATGATCATGATCATACGGAATGCCCTGAGAAATACGCGACATTTCACATTAGCCGTGATCACGGGTAAAAGGTCGGCTGGGTACTAGGGTCGCCAAAACCGGTCATTGAACTTGGTAGATTTCACTTTTATCGTGTTCATTTTGCTGCATTCGGATGGGTTTCCTACTGTACAAACAATGGGAGTATTATGTGGAGTCGTTAAGGGATGGTTTAGTTTTGTGTTTCATTCGTGGTACGAATTTTGGGTTTTTTTTAATGATTTGATCGTTTTGTTGTTTGTTTATTGTTGCGTTTGTTGAAGATTCTTCACACACGGTAGGACCTGCGATCAAATCCCATCCGGATCAATTAAGTCAATAAAGTCTACAAAGCCACCCCAAGCAAGAAGACACTATAACTAATCGTTTTGTGCTAGACTTGCAGCTATTTGTAAAACTTATTAGTAAATTGAAGTACAGTTTTTCACCATCTATTTCAATGCAACATACATTTACATAGATGTATTTTGAATTTGAACAAACTCTCAACTGGCAAACAAACAAAACATTCTTTCCATCCATTGTGGTTTACCGCCATCTAAATCTGTTACAGTTAGAGCCACTACGCTCCCGTGTTTGATTTGCCCATGTTTCTAGTTGGCTGAAATACAGGCATTACATACACAGAAGTATTCAGATTATACTGCGAACACAACGGTTCGCTAACGGGGCGGTGTCGGTTGTTTGTAGATTCCCACTACACGCACGTTGCCACGGTGTCGACCTAATGCTAGGTCTTTGAACCATGGCACAAAACTAGGTTAGTCAAAGCTTTGTGCCTATTCTACGGTGCTGTCTGGATGGTTCACCAACAGTTGTTGTTGAGTAGGTCGCTAGAATATGAGAATGATTATTCCAACACTTGTATTTCTCTCTTTTATTTTGCAACAAATGGGGCTGAAATAGCCACAGAAGCATTAGTACGGAACTAATGTACATTTAGTTCATACTTCAGTTGTAGGATCAATTTTAATATATTTTTCGAACATTCTGTAACATATTGCCTTATTTTAACTTAAGTTTTACGATTTCCTATACCCATGTAAAACTAAATATGTCCGATATTTGCCATCTTTTCGCTTAGCTTCTCAATTTCTTACACTTCTTGTGGGTTTAGCTTGTTCAATACGAATACATCTTTTGGAAGGTTATTAAGAACGTCATAAAATTAAGTCATAAAAATTGAATACATATCAAATATTATATTCAATCAAATAGCAATATCAAAAATACTAAATATCTAAATCTGAACAAAAAAAATCTTTTCTTGTTCGTTATTATTTGATTGGCAGGAAATCAAAAACGATTACTTAAATTATCCAAAAATATATTCAAATTAAAAAGGTTGTCTTAAGCCACTTGTATTTTTAAGCGATTGTTTGACCATTTTAATAGCGGTAAGAATATTTTCGATGGATGTACGTATAGCTATGTTATATGTTATATGATCAATTCATGCCATGCATGCTTTTAATTTGTGTCATCAACTCTTCGTACTAAACGGCAGCGAAATGTATTCTTATTTAGTATTGACTATTGCAAAGGTTTAACATTTTACATTTTACAAAGCTTATACCTGAAACAAAGCAAAAATAAAAGCATACACACACCCAAACGAAGTAACGGGAAATAAAAGCGGAAGATGTGAAAGTGAATTCACTGAAAACCACCATCACGCCAGCAGACCGGGCATACACAGGGTTACGTAAAGCAGGGTTTCAACTTTGCAGCTTTTTTAGCGGTCGGGTCAGGGTCCATATCACGTTTAAAGATCGTGAAAAATGTGCTGTGTGTTTGGAATAACTTTCTTCCACATTGCATCCACTATCGAGCCAAATTCGTACAGCAGGGCAGGGATTCGTAGGATCAAGCTGGGATCTTTTGGGTTGAACTTCAGACCAGTCTAACAGTTCCGTTGCGTAAGACCTCAAAAGAGTTCATTTGCAGCAGTACACGAACTTATTTCTAGTTTCGAGCCCTCGCTACAGCCAGTTTTATGTTTCCCGGTGCTGCAGACAGCCATGAAACGGTTCGAAAGGGAAAGAGAGTTTAATTACGCTCGGTACCATTCATCCAAGCACCGGAGCACCCGACGTACACTAACACTCGCGCTTACTATTGAGCGGCACTTTCTCCTGAAATGGTTAGCTGAGTCTCACCTACCTTCTCCAGCCATTCACTCCTTTGATGATGACGCGCGTTTCTGTTTCGTTCGATGGGATCTGTGCCTTTTTTTCTTTCTTCTGCTCTGCGATCACGCTTTTTACTTCCTCATTGCAGCTTTTTCCGCAACGGCGTTGTACGTGTACACGGTGGACCACAGTCGCCTCTCGTGACTGCGTTCGTATCGTGTGGATCATTTTAAAGATCGTCTTCCGCATGCATTGATTCACTGCCCGGTTTCCTGTCTTTCCACTCTGGTGGCGTCTTGCGCTGGTTTGTTTTCCATTTATGCTCCGTATTTTGTTTTCTTTTTTTTTGTTTTTCTTTGGTCCGGAGACTGGGAAGATCATTGCGACATCTGAATAGAAGGTTTCCACTGCTGCCAGTGCGAAGAAGCAGCGCACGTACCACCGCGGTACCACTAGTCTTATTGCCTTCCATCCTCTTCACCGCGCGGTCTCTTTTACGCTGCGGCTCTTTCACTGCACGGTAAATGGCATGTAGCGGCGATAGACGCAATTGCAGATCGTTATGTAAACCTGCCATCATTTCCTTGTTCGTGGCATAAAAAAGACGGTCTGAGAAAGTGAGCATTAGCAGCAGGGAAGAAGGGGTCGCAAGATAAGTTGTCAATTATAAATGTCGTAATACCCGCCATGAAGGGTATAGATTCGTACCATAACACATTAAACCACATATTAACTAATATTACTTCCATCGAATGGTTAAACAATACGAGCACGAGCAATAGCAGATAGTAAAGTACATTAAAAGCACCTACAATGAGTGCTGCACATAATGGTTGCAGTTAAAAGTGTATTGATCTATTTTCCAATCGTCTTGTTTAGTGATTTTACCACCGAATAACCTAGTTTCCAAAAGTTTGTTTGTTACTAGCGATGCATAAATATATGGAGCTTCTCCTATACGTTTCCTTACAGCAACAGCCATTATATATGTTTTGGCAAATGCATTCCTGTTATTTGTTTTCCGTTTCTAGTAACGTGTACTTTGCTGTGAAGTTAAACTCCTGAAGGGTGGTTTTGTTTTGTTGGGGACACTGTTTACATGTCATTTTTTATACAATTTATGTTTAAAAGTATATGGAGACCTTTTGTCACATTGAAAAGAACAGGGCCAAGTTACAAAGTGGCCAACTTGTTTGATGATTGTTTTGTCTTTTATGAAAATTTCTGGGTCAGTTGGATCCAGTGAACGTTTCCAACAGGTGCCTCTATTTCTACATTTTTTGCTTTAATTGTTATTTTTTAGGTTTGCAAATCATGATGGTTTCGATGAGTGGAATGAAAGGGAAGAGACTCATGAAGCTTTAGAATAACTTTATGGAAAAAAATAACATTCGGAATGGTTATAAGAAAATGGTTTTAGCAAAGTCTAATTTGCGACGGGTAATGGGTTTATTCATCGATATCTATTATTACTAAATTAAATTTTATATTTCAATGCTTCGATTGGTTGCTCCCCGCACACTATTTTGTTAACTAGTATTTAAGTTCGCTCTTAATAAAGGTTTTATAAAAAAAATTGGTTTAACATCTATACAAACTATTGTTCAAACTGATGCTGTGGACAAGAAACATAAAAGTCTTGTAATTAGAGACAGTGAAGTTGAAACAAACTTCCTTGGTGTGTCTGTGATTTCCGGCTTCCGCAAATCGTGATGCTGCGGCCGGTTAGATGGATAGTTTTACTTGGAAATCCGGTTAAAAAATTGAAGGAAGTACGAAAAAAAAACAAGTATATAAAATGAAATAATGCATCCGCACACCACCCCATCATCGTTCATCTCCTTCCATCGAAAGTGACCCGTTCGCTCTCACTATACTCTCACTTTTTCACTCACTTTCAGGGCAGTTTCACCCAGTATTTTACCGTTGTACACGGTGGAGGAACAAAACCGCACAAACATATGCGGCTCGTTGCGAGAGCATTGGACTTTTGGAGCTCGGTTCGTTGGAATTCGCTCCACCGATGTTGTGCGGGGAATGGCTCACACGTAGCTTTTCCTGGTTGCAGTTTGTGCGCGCTCATTGATGTGGGCTGATCTAACTGGTGAAAGAGCACGTGAGAGGGGATGAAGGGTGGCAGGAGTAGGTGGTGGGAGGAGAAGGAGGAGGGGTGGTTGTCGGGGGGCCAGAGTGTAGTGGTGGAATACACACCACAGCGGCCAGCCGTTGCCGAAGGGCGGAAGCGTGTTTTTCGTTTTCATTTGCCACTCGCGCGGCTCGCGCCGAGAACCCGAGTCGGGTCTGTTCGGACGATTCATTCCGTAACCTACTTTGCTTCGATACGTACACGTTTTCAGTTTCTGCTCGGTGGCTTCACAATTACTTCGTGCCGATAGATGAATAGTTTTCGTCGAGTCAACTGCTAAAGAAGTACCGGAGTATTTTTTTTCTTCTCTATTGTTGTCAACGCGGGTTCTTAGCGGATTTCATTGTACAAACTTCTCGCAAACTACTTAGAAGAATTCAAAAACAGTGCTCTAGGTTCGCTATTTTTGTAAAGGGGTTTTGAAAAGAAAAATTTCTAAAAAAAACCCGCTTAAAAGCGATCCGATCGATTACGGGTGTTGCCTGTGCGTTGCTCCCCAGTTTGGTTACCGAGCGAAGAAAGGTGTGAAGTTCAACGAACATTTACTCTAGCGCTGGTGAATACTAATCATACAATCGAAAAGGAATGTGAAACTATGAATGGCGAGAAAGAAAAGAAAATATAAACCCAAAATCTGTGATGAGAAATTATTTACTCAGGTGCAAAATTCACCAGAAAAATGGTTCGAAAAATGGTAGCACAAAACAATAGCTAGCGAAATAAGTGTTAAACGTCTACTCCTGCAAGGAAGTTCTTTTGACGTACCGTTTCTCTTTTTTGTTTGGTTTTGTGCAATTCGGTATCAAGTGAAACGAATCCAATTCTCAACCCGACTGAATCTGCCAAATATAAACACGGAAATCCTTGGCAAAGTGCAACAATGAGTGAGTGCAATGGTTCAACTCCATCGGCTGTAATCACTGCGTCTGGAATGAGAAAAGTAAACACGGCGTGCCAACACAAAGAAAGGAAAAATAGCCCGTGATCATCTTCCTTGCCACTTGTGTCACGGTGTGTACTGTGCGCCGTAGTACATTGTCCTATTAAATGCTCGTTTACGCATTGCTCGGGACGTTGTTTGTGTTTGTGCGAGAGTGTGCCTTTCTTACTGCACCAACGGTTCGGCAATATCTTCTCCGCCCGCGATCCTCGGCGCAACGTGGATAAGCCGCACAGTGTGGATTATGTCGACCTTACCACTCCGCACTCGCATGGTGCTGAGTGGGTCGTGGCAGTGAAAGTCTCTGGAGTCGTTTCAATAAACTACAGCACTATAGAGCTGGTGAAATGTGTGTGTGTGTGATTGCAAATAAAAAGTGCACTTAGCAATGCGTCGGTTTTCCGAAAAATCTGCGAAGAAACTTAAAAAATATCTTTGAGCTATCTTTTGTAACATCATCAACAACTCCGTGTGTCAGTAGAATTGACAACTAAAAGTGAGAGTGTGTCCACCGGGCGATCAAGATCACAAGATCAGACATTAGTTGCTTTTGCTATACCTAACCAGAGAAACTGTGGCAACTGTGTATTTACTGTGAAATAATTGTAATTGGGAAAAAATATTCAAAACTCGCCATCAAAATGTTGATACCGTGCTGTTGCTCGTGTAGTGGTTGGCTCAAAAATGCGTCCAATATTAGTGTAAGGTGTGGCAAAAACATTACATTTCTAAGTGTCGGGAGTAAAGAGGCGAAGCTTATGCAGAGTATTAACAAACCAGCGCAACACGGAAATGTAATTCGTGCATCTTGTGTGTATTGTTGACATACGGTTCTAGCAGAAAATGAAGCACAATCGTTGTTCGTTAAAAAGGCTTCTCCAGTTTACCTCTGGAAGCTAAGAGACAGAGTGTTGTGCATACAGTGAATTTAACTAGTTGTGATAGTGCTACAATACGCAACATATTGAAAACGTTCTTCAATTAGAACTGAGGTTTAGGTGGAAAGGTTTACAAAAAATAGTACGCTAGTGTATACGTCCAACGTAATCCGCCAAGTTTTTTGGCTATAGTTTGTGATCAAACATGTTGCTACTCGGTGTGAGTTTTCTATTGGAGATGTGTGGATTAAACGCAATCGTTTAAAGCGATATAACTACCCATCACAGTCACGCGGACCATCTCTGACATCGTATGTGATCAATTTCAAGTTCCCGGGTGATGTGAGGAAACATATGTTTTGTTTTTCGTCCAATTCTGAAAACCCAAATCAACTTCATAAAAGTTCCCAGGGGTTGAAAGAAGCATCGAAAATGACATCGTTAGGTAATTTGTTTGTTTTAAGCTTCGTGTAATCATTTGATTCAACTTCGTATAAAATTTTGAACCCAATAGAACACTAATCCAGGGGTCGGCAAAGTCCGGTTCGCGAATTTTTCGTGCTTTCGCTCATCAAATTCCGACACCAAATTTGTTTCCTGTCAACTGACGTCGGCACCAACTGTTTGAATTATTATTAATAATGTCAATTATTTTTATTTTTAATTTTTCCAAAAGTTTATGAAAAGTGCTTACTTCACAACTCTACTCTACAACGTTTGCAATGCTCTAGGAATTAGGGGTTTTACGTTCCCACGTCGACAGAGTCTTCTTGCTTTTTCGTAATAACAGCATAATTTGTAGTAAATACAATCTGAAACTCCATTTCTATTCCTGCTGTTGATGCAACGCTATTCATACGTTCAATTTACGAACGTTGTTTGCTAACAATATCAAATTTGAAAATGCGGTTGAAAATGATAAGCAAAATATTTTAAACTTTTTTTTCATATTGTCTCAGGCCGTATCAGAATATTAAGCAATTTATTTGTCTTACCAATGCGTAATTTAGTTATTTACAAGAAAAAAACAATAGAGTGAAGGTGTTCCAAGTAATGAACCAATAAATATATACATTTCCACATTCAATGAAATGCAAATTAAGTTTCATGCTTCATTATACAATCCTTGCACTCTGTAAATTACAATTAAAGTTCGTGTAATTACGAAATTAGAAAAAAATACTATATCACAAATCCTTTTCGGACCGTTCCCCAGTAAGAAAGACTGACTATCTTGTTGCGGGTAAATTCAAGTTGCGGAAGCCAGAAATGGCAGGACAAGATCTCTTGCGATTGTAGTGTCATAAAAGAAAAAGATAAAATGTGCTCATATAACATTATATATTTTTTAACAGTTTTTAAAAATATAGACATAATTTTATAAAGAAAAAAAAATCTTGCTTAAAATTTTCATTAAAATTAAGAGGATGTGGCCCGTAGTGTCGGATTTTTTTTTACCGTCTGGCACCTTTCGAGAAAACTCTGCCGACCCCTGCACTAATCGATAAAACGTGGGTTCGTCGCTTTGTGTTTCGGATCGATTTATTCTTTCAGCTCTATTCGATACCATTACGAAACATCATCAGTTTGTTTGTCCTCTCTGTTCGGTTGTTGTGCAGTTTGGTCTCTAAATGAAATGAATAGACGAGATAAGTAAGAGGAATTTTACCATTTCGTTGTTAGTGCATAATCATGCATAAAATCTCATAAATAAACAGATTCTACGAGAACTGGTAGTAATCATCGTGAAACATAGCCTTTTCACGACGGCAAAGAATGGGGAAGGGACGAAAACAACAGCTGCGGAGGAGAGGGTCAATGTGGTCTCAGATAATTTTCCCATTCGCGATTACATATGGTCGGTTTCGCGGCCCTGCAAAAAGTTCATCGAACCTCCTTTTTGCAATGTTAGTCATGCCAAGGCCTTCTAACTGTCAATGCAATGTGTGCATGGTGCTTGCAGTTCTTGGAACGAAGCGCTGATTCAGGCACGTTTTAAAAAGGTTAATTCATAGATATTCTTATGTGCTTAAGCACAGTGGTTTATGATGTGTAATTGAAAATCTCGACACACTTTTTACACGATCACGCTTTCGCAAGGGATCAGTATCAGATCTGCATCATCTGACCGTAAAGACCTATGATTTGCATGATAAAAGTTGACAAATGTTCACACTGTTAAGTTTTATGGAATGCCATACGTGATACAAAATTGTTAATTTGTTTTTTATTTGTATTAAATTTAATACTTTGTATAAAATTAATACAAAAACATAAGAAGATTTGCGTATGCTACTTATTCGCGAGACAATGTTAAAAAAGACCTAAAGAAGATGCAATGTCGTGAATGAAACGGGTTGCAATGATCTCTTACTACTATGTACCCTTACCAGCTGAACTAAAGAATGCAAAAAGTTTTAAAAATAAACCCTTCAAAATGGAGAGTACAGCAAGATCTGTACATACACCGATCGCAGCGAGCGGCTGCATGCGTGTGCGATACGGTGAAGATGAAGTGGTGTTACAATTACGTCAGAGCCAGAAGACCGCACGGTTGTGTCGCACACACTTGGGGACGGCCGATGCAGGTTCACTAACACAGAGCAAACTTCTAACTTATTCTTAACGTTCTGGATGTGGGTTCGGGAACCATACCACTTTGCAACGCATCGATGTGTGTTTTGCCAATCGGAATGTGGGTTAAATGTTGCGGCAGGTTAGTTCTATCGCGAATTGCCGACTAGACTGACTGTTGCATTACGTTGGTAATACGAGCGCAGACGACACTTACTCGTCCCTCCGTTTCTACGCTTCTGATTTCGCTCTGCTGTAGCTATGGTTTGTTTTTTATTGAATGGACGCATCATGAGATGGGTTGAGTGCAAAATGTATTTACTTTCATTAAAAAATAAAAAAATAAAGTTTTTTAAATACTATGGTCCATGTTTTTATTTAACGTTTCTATTGATCTGATCATCCTAATATGAAAATGATCATATTGAGTATGATATGATAGGGCATACATATAACTCATCTGTGCCAGTATCAGTGATCGTAAGGGTTGCGCTATCAACACCGGTGCTTTAACCTTTAACGCGGCACGGCTGTACTATCGAATGCGGAAATACAAATAAAGTCACTCGTTGAGAATATTGTTATTCAGATGAATGGCCTCATGCACGGACGCCTTCGTGCTACTGATTAAAACATAAGCATATCGTACAATTTTATACAAAAAGCCACATTTTACAAACGCACATATATCACCAATAATGAAATATTGATGTGCCTGTCTGTTGCATACGTACGTAATATTTATTTTTTTTCTTGTTTTTCTCTTTTATTTCCATCCACCAGGAATTATGACACTGAGCCGTGGACCATACAGCGAGCTCGATAAAATGAGCCTATTTCAAGATTTGAAACTAAAGAGAAGAAAAGTCGACTCAAGATGTAGCAGCGACGGCGAATCAATAGCTGACACGAGCACATCGTCGCCGGACCTTCTGCAGCCACTGTCTCCGAAGATGTGCGATCAGCAGCAGTCTGCGCATCAGAATCCAAAGGGCACTCCGCTGGCGATCGGCGACGAAGGATTACAGAAGGATACGCCCGAAGCCCTGACATCGCCACCGACAACACCGTCAACGGCAGACGAGGAGCACGAGCAGCAGGTGTGCACGTCGGCCAGTGGTTATGACACTGGTGCGAACGATCTCGGCAGTAACAGTGCCGCAAGTAACGAAACGCACGCTATAAACACCAGCAATAGTTACCATAGCAATCGTTTGAATGGGAACGAGCTGAAAGATGGAGGTGCACGTTCGCACCAGCAGGATCGGTGCATTTCCGTCAGCTATCAAGATGATGATAGCGACCCTGCAGATGATAGTTCGCTGGCGACGGCAAAGCCTTCAATGGGCGGGTACGACAACGGTACTGTAGCAAATGCCGCTAGCTTCAAGGACGAAGCGTACGGGGGTAGCCATAGAACGTCGCCTGAATGTTCGCCCGATGTTTCAATAGAAGAACGAGCTGCAGCCGCTAGAAATGGTGGTCGCGGTAGTGCCTCGAACGTAACCGCTGCTAGCGTGATACGTTCTGTCGCTGATGAACGGCGACCTCGGTCGGTCAATCCTCCTACCATCTCCATAACAACAGCTACCACTACCAAGGAGCAGACCATCGGTAGTAGCAACAGTGGTGGTAGTAGTAGTAGTAGTAATAGCAGTAGTAATAGTAGTAGTAATGCTATTACCAACAATAAATGCGGACGATTAGATAGCACTACGAGCGGCATCAACATACAAACAAGCCATAATACTAATAACAATCGTTGTGCTGCCACTACTACTAACAATACTACTACTTCTACATCTACTAGCGACGCCGCCGCTGGTAGTAAAAGCAGCAATGCAACACTACCACTTCAATACCAACACTATGGCGAAAGCTGCGCTGGTGTTGAGGATGATGTTGATCATACGGCAGCACCAAACGGAATGGTTGAAAGTGATACCGCTAATGCGAATGCTGGCAATGTCAGAGTTATTGCTGGTAGTGTTCAAACGCAGCAGCAGCAGCAGCAGCAGCATGTCACGGTTCTTGTTACTCCGGCTTTATCGCGGATGAAAAACAATTACCTCGCGACCGCAGAGGGAAAGAATACTGGAAATGCAGCCACTGCTGCAGCGGCTGCGGCGGCAGCAGCCACGACGCTAGTGACACTAGGAATGCGGAAGCAGCAATCATTGCCACCTCTTTCCACGGCATTAACGGAATCGTCGCCGCCGCCACCAGCATCATCGTCATCCACAACGACGTCATCTCCTTCGTCAATATTAACTACGTCCCCGTCGATATCGAACTCTAGCAGCACGCCATCGAATGGGCGCAACTTCAATAACAACAACGGTGACAGTCAGAACAATAACGGAACAGCAGATCGCATGCAGAGCGACGGCAATGAAGTTGATCTTGAACACCATAGCAGACAGAACACACAATCACCATCAGCGATCGGTTCCTCAACGCCTAGTGACACTGGCACTACTGCCGCTGCTGCTACCACTACTACTGCTGCAGCTTCCATTTCCTCAGTGTCTCCCTCGGTTTCATTATCCTTCCAACATCAACCGTCATCTGCTGGAGCAGGTGCATTATCTTCAAAGATCGTTTCTAGTCAAGTTAACGTCGATGTTGGGAGTGTTGTTGGTGCTCATCCCAAAAATCCCAATCAACCGCAACATGTTATAATAACGCAGCAGCAAATGCTGCAAGCGATGCACCAACAGATACGCATAAAGAAGGAACGCCAGCAGCAACAAATGGTTGTGGCCGGTACGGCTGCACAAAGCAATCATCGGCCGATCAACACAAGCTTTTCGCCCGTCCATCAGGCGCAGCAGTTGGTTATCAAGCGCGAACGCAGTGTTGGTGGTGGATTAAAATTGCCACAAGCCGCTACCGGGTCCTTAGCACCATCGCACGCGACAATTGTCCGCCAACCCGCCAACAGTCCTGGGCCGATGGTCACACCGATGCAGCCACCACTATCTCCCCATCAGTCCCTACCATACCGCCAAGCGAATAGTCCTGCGCAAGTAGGATCGTCGTGTGGAAATCTGCAACCGCAAGTAATTGTGAAACGCGAACGAGGATCATCCATTCATCAGCAACAGTTTCATCATCCATCTTCTTCTATTGCAAACGCTGTATGTGTAAGTGGATCAAGTCCGATTGGAAGTTTCGCTACAAACAGCATCAGTACCACTACAACGTCTTCGGTCGTATCAACAGTCGGTAGTTTATCGATCCGGAATCCGATTCGGGATGCTGCTATTTTGTTTCGCGTGAAAAATGAAACAAACGCGGCCAGTGTACTGGCAAGCCAACAACAACAACATCAGCAGCAGCAGCAACAACAACACCACCGAATGGTATGGCCTGGTCCAGCTGCGTTAGCGGGAGCTGCAGTAGTGTCTTCCGGAGCAGCGACGCCTCACCGAATTAATGGCGTTAAACCAGAAGTGATTGGTGGCCCACTGCCGCCTATAAGAAGTCAGCTTTCCTCACCGCTCCATCACGCTCATCAACAGCAACAGCAGCAGCAGCAACAACAGCAGCAACATCAACAACAACAGCAACAATCTCCCCATCATCAGCAACAATCTTTGCAGCAGTCGCCACAGCATCATCATGGCAGCCCAGGGCCCATCGCATCACAGACACCTCCACGTGCCACACCTACTGTAATAATGGGTGAATCATGTGGTGTTCGTACGATGGTTTGGAGTTATGATACCACGCTGCAACAGGTCCACAATACGGCTTCATCCAATCCTATGGGTGGTGGCAATTCGAGCGCCGAAACCGTACCCGGAATAGCCACGGTAAGTGGCGGCATGCCAGGAAACAGCCTCGGTGGCGC
Organism: Anopheles minimus; assembly: GCA_000349025.1. NCBI lineage: Eukaryota > Metazoa > Arthropoda > Insecta > Diptera > Culicidae > Anopheles > Anopheles minimus. The sequence continues at coordinate 3,820,419 of KB663655.1, forward strand.
TCATCTTCAACATCATCATCATCATCAACAGCAACTTACGCATCATCAACATTTGCAGAGCCAGCACACATCCCCAGGATCCGTTACCCATCACCATCAACAGCAGCAACAAGGATCTCACCAGGCGAATGGTGGAACGACAAATGCTGGCAATGGTGGTATGATTACCAGCAACAGCAACAACAACAGTGGTTCCCACAACAACGTCTCACCGAACAGTAACAATGAGGAGGCCGCACATCTTCTTCTAAGCTTAGGCCAGTCCGTTGTACCGACTACATCCCCGACAGCTGCTGTTGCAGTAGCAGCGGCAGCGGCTGCTGTTGTCGCAGGTCATACGCAAGCATGGCAAGCGGCGAATCATCCGCGCACCAACTTACCCCTCAATATGGAGCGGCTGTGGGCCGGTGATTACGGTCAATTTTCAACCATGGGATCTCAGCAGCAACATCAACAGCAGCAGGCACTTAACCTGACCTCTCAGCAGCAGCAACAACAGCAACAGCAACAGCATTTGTCTTGGGGCCTAAGCGGGACTGGAGCTGGTACGAAGAAAGTAAGTATCTTTGCGGACGTACATTTCGGTATCGGTTTATATCACTGAGAGGTGTTGGCTATCTTTACTTTGCAGGAAATCTTAGACGACATGCCACCGGACGAAGATGATCAACCGCTGGTGTGTATGATATGCGAAGATAAAGCAACGGGGCTGCATTACGGCATTATAACGTGTGAAGGCTGCAAAGGATTCTTCAAGCGTACCGTACAGAACCGACGGGTGTACACGTGCGTTGCTGATGGAACTTGCGAGATCACAAAGGCCCAGCGTAACCGTTGCCAGTATTGTAGATTTAAAAAGTGTATCGAACAAGGCATGGTGCTTCAGGGTAAGTTCACCTCTACCGACCAGGTCGTCGTATATTTCGACGAGATCATTCATATCCGCATTACACATTGGCCCATCAGTTTCCGAACTCTTTGCCGTTCATGTTTTTAAATTTTATTTTTTTGTTAAACTGTATTTTCAGTAATTGGAAATACGGTTAAATACTGTAATAATTAATTGAATAAAATATATATCTTCAGTTTTTACAGCAGAGTAGCAAACAAAAACTTCATCTTTTAGCGTTTTTTTAAATTTTGTTCTGGCTTTGAATTATTCTATAAATTCCGGTATTCCTAGAATTAATTGTATATAATGTAAACTGAACTCACAATCTGGACTTAGAATATCATGGAGGTCAAATAACTTTCGTGTGTTTTGTAAACGTAATGCATAGATGTTGAAACGTCTACTGAAACTAAGTTATACAATTGCTTTTGTTTTCAAATTTTTTCAGCGGTTCGAGAAGATCGTATGCCCGGTGGTCGGAACAGTGGAGCTGTCTACAATTTGTACAAAGTTAAATATAAGAAACATAAAAAGAACAACCAGAAATCAACCAATGCTAAGATACAGCAGGGTACTGGTGCCATTGGAACCGCCATCACTAACCTTAGTGACATCGGAGTCGGAGCGGGAGGACCACTGGGAAGCGGCATTGCTTCCGTCGGTGGCGTAGAAAGTCCAAAGTCGACAAACATGTACCACCATGCGCATGTAGCAACGCATCTGCAACAGAACCACCATCTGCCATCGACGACTTCGCCAACGATGGTGAAGTCCGAGAGCATGAATTTGAACTTAATGAACGGTACCATCCTCAAGACGGCACTCACCAATCCGAGCGAAATCGTGCATTTACGACACAGGCTAGATAACGCCGTCAGCTCATCGAAGGATCGGTCGATCTCGTACGAACAGGCCTTGAACATGATACACACCCTTATTGACTGTGATGCTATGGAAGATATAGCGACCCTACCGCATTTTAGTGAATTCCTCGCAGATAAGTCAGAGATTGGCGACAAGCTGTGTAATATTGGCGACTCGATCGTGCACAAGCTGGTCTCGTGGACGCGGAAGCTTCCGTTCTATACGGACATTCCTGTCGAAATACATACCAAACTGCTGACGGACAAGTGGCACGAAATATTGGTATTAACTACGGCAGCCTACCAAGCGATGCATGGTAAGAAAAACATCAGCACTACGCAAACGCAGAGCGGTAGTGGAGGGATCGTGCTAGCGCCGGACAAAAACGATCCCGAATTCACTGAAGAGGTGAGTCATGTAAAGGTTGCAAAAAACAAAACGCGAAATCCTTTGACCAATTAGTGCCAGTCAAGGGCCATTGTCAGAATATGGGCTGACAAATTAAATGGCCATCTTATGATGGTGGGCGATATTTGTTGTAGGATCGGAGCAAATCAATACAATATATCACTGTTTTCTTGTTACTGCATTTAACTAATGTGTGTACATTGTTCTATAATTTTAGATAACCTCTCATTTGCACACGCTTCAATCCTGCCTTACCACCCTTATGGGCCATCCGATATCAATCGAACAACTTAAGATCGACGTGGGCCAGATGGTTGAAAAGATGACACAGATTACGATCATGTTTCGTAGGATCAAACTCAAAATGGAAGAGTACGTTTGTCTGAAGGTGTACATTCTGCTTAATAAAGGTAAATGTGTTCATGCAGTACACAATGCAGCACCACACCATTAATACTAACGAATCGTATCTTCTTACTTTCATGCGGTTCCCGATCGTTTCTGCTAACCCCCTTCAACGGCTGCGTGGTAGAAGTTGAGTTGGAAAGTATTCAGGAAAGATACATACAAGTACTTAGAAGTTATCTACAGCACACCGTTCCGCACAATCCCAACCGACTGACTGATCTTTTGGCACATATTCCTGAGGTAAAACCCCGATCAAAGGACTTTCCCTTTATGCGTTCCTGTCCTAATCCAAACGTCGATCGCTTCATTACAGATTCAAACGGCAGCTAGTTTGCTCCTGGAGAGCAAAATGTTTTACGTACCCTTCGTTCTAAATTCGGCAAATATCAGGTAGCGAATGATCGATCGTGGCGTAACGTTAACATCGAACACTCATCGAATGTCGTACGTTGAGCGTATTGCAAATCCAAAGAACTCGGAGCATAATTTTACACACCGTGACGAGCAGGCCCGCGACCAACTCATCGGCGCGAGCGGGCAACCATTCGGGTGTGGTATCGATCCCGGCTCCTTTTTGACCGACTATTCCTGTTCGGATGTTGCTGCCACCGCTCCGAATGGGTGCACAGTTCACAAGCAAGCAGTTGCGCACCATAGCCACGAAGCGGCTTCCATCTTGGAGACCAGATCGGTCGAGACTGTACCAAAAAGGCTTACTGCTAGGGTGAGGCCAGGCGATAGCGACCTCGATAATGTAGACAGTATCAAGACTAGCACCGAACGCATCATCAGCGCTAATAGTCCATTCACTGCCGATACACATATTATTAACGTAAATAATCGTACTGCTAATAATAATTACATTGTACATAATGATACTACTGACTACACCAATAGCACCAATGCCGTAACAATATTTGTTATTAAAACAGTGTTACCTGATGATTAGTAACTTCGATACATTCGAGGCCATAATAAAGCACAGTCTATATACATATATACATACATATGTATATACGCATGTGCGTATATACATATACATATATATATGTATATGTAGGATACGTACCCGTTTATAAATTTTGACTATGACCGCAACATAAAGAACACGTTAGATAGATAGTAATACACATTCGCGCGCAGTGCATGGTAAGGGCGTGTGCTCCCATCTCTACCACTTTAACAGTTTCTCTGCTTCTGAACGTGGAGTTCCGTCCTTGGAGGAGACGCTTAATGACTCGAATCGCACACTTATCCACACACCAGACACAGTGAACAGACAATGCTGTTTGCTGCCATTGTTCGGCAACGTTTTAGCCCTCCTAGCGGAAGACGCAATAAGTTGTAAACGCCCAATTTTCCAGCAGTAACCTCGTCGCGGTGCTTTTGCAATGCTGCAACATACTTGTATGTAACGCATTTATTCGAACAAATAATCGATAAGCCCGGGAATCCGTGTAAGACTAATTGGTAAGTTTTTGTTTGTTTGTTTTGATTTTGAATGATTGCGTTGAGTTTGGCGCGAGGGATACGCGCAAATACCATTAGTCGTGGGCCGGATTTACATTGAAGCACAAGAAAAGGACACATAGGGAACTTACTGGAATAATTTGTCACGCCGTTTGAAGAAGGATGATGCCAAAGGAGGTAAAAGTAACACATTTGCATACATCAGCGCTGGTGTTATTTCGCTGATAATATCTGAGATATGGTTGACGAGGAAAAAGGCAAAGGCAAGCAACACCCAAGGGCCGATTGGTATGGTTTTTTTGTTGCTGTTTCTTCGTTTGTTTGTCTGTTTGTTTGCTTTTGGTCAACCAGTTGCCGATCGGTGCGTGATACGTTCGGTTTTTACACATTTACATCGATAGAACTAATCCATGAAACAAGCAAAATCATATTCATTCATTCATAAGGTAACACTCATACACGATTTCAGAAATGTGGCGTTAGCAATTAGCATTATAATAATACACATACAAAATGGAGAAGAAAAAAGTAATGCGAACTCTGCATCTGATGATGGGGGAAGCTCATGAAAACATTCGAGGAAATTAATTTTCCACCACTAGGAAGTCTGAAACGAATGCCTTCTAATATTGATATAGTAAATTAATGCGCATAAAGAAGAAAAAAACGATAGCCTGACCGAGCGAAGGAGAGCAAACACACACACACACAGACACACACACCAGAGATTTACAAATGATAAATAGACGATACAAGCGAGTGAATCGTAATAGCGTTGTAACGAAGATGATAAAAAAGGGCAAAACACAGAAAACGAAACGATCAACGTATGAAGATGATCAGCCGGCAGTAGCATAAGGGCATATGGTGGTGTTGTAGGCAAATGCTCGTACATGCTAACATAGTAGTAGGTAGGCAGATGGGTAAACGAGACATGTTACTCCTGATGATCACGTGTGCGAGTGTGTGTGTGTGTGCGTACTGTTTACGTTGAACAGTTTGATGATAATAGTTCACCATCTATTACTATGTTTTCAATTTTGTGTTTTTTTTACTTCCTTTTGGTATAAGCAACGAAACAAACCAAAACCATGGAGTTTCTTTTTTCTGTGCCTATATCTAGATCTGCGTCTAGAAACAGATGGACTGGGAAGGAATAATCTTACTGTAGCACCTAGAGAGCCACGTTTTGTCTTGCCGTCAGTCAGGTTCGTTTACTAATCCAACCAACACTGCCGATATGAAAATAGTACTAACTACTAGGTGCCGTATGTACGCGGCGTCTATTTGTCTAAAACACACGGAATGACACACTCTTCGCATTGGGCGATACGATAGTTAATCGAAAAACGTGAAATTCACAAACCGTATGCACGAACACAGGATCGTTCCGGTACGCTTCTCGAACACACGCAAAATCTTTCCTACATTCTACTTACGTACATTGTCCTGATCGTCTCTTAGCTTTTCATAACTGCACTTATTTTGTTTAGCTTTTCCGTTAGTTACACATTTCCTACACCAAACAAATCTAGTTTAAAATGTTGTTTTTATTGTTCGCTGTTGCAATTTACAGTTTGCACTTTTCAACACCAGTTCCATTCTTTCCTAATTGCTATCATAAAAAAAATGTCATATACATGTTTTTATAGCACTGGCAACTCCATAGCATTGTCGATTATTAAACTTTTTACACCAATTATAAATGATCCTTGTCCTGTTCAATAGAATGGCTATAGCTGAATAATAAAGTGTATGATAGAAAGTTAGCAACAAAACAAACAAACGAAAATAATACAAAACACAATATGTTTACTCAGCATACAGAATACTCGTCGCACATAAACTGACGATACCGATACGTAACATACATACTGCCAACAACACATTGATTCAATTGCAAAAAAGTATAAACCACACATAAACGAACATTTATCGCCCCTTGGGGTGCAACTTTAATTGAGGCTTTCGTTGAGCATGATAGAGCTAGGTAACATTGATTTACTGTTTCAGTGTTTTGTTTTTCTTTCTTTTCCGTTTGTTTGCAATGCGATAAGACTGCAACTAATGTCGGGAGCTAAGCCTTGTTTTTGGTTTCTTTCTGAGCGGGAAAGCGCAGAAAGGTACACATATAAATATATAGAAGGAAACGGTAGTTTCTTTTAAGTGTTATTTAGTTAGAATGACTATAACGTTACACTATGCGTCTGTTTTAGAAATAAACCCGTTACATCCCCATCCGGATACATCTTGCACGTTTCCCGAGTAATACGCAAATCTTATCTCGATTGATACCGCAATTTATCAACATCCTATCGATTTTTGTTTTGAAAGCTCGATGTGGTATCGTTTACATTTTAGACATATTAATTGGGGGCAAACTGGAATGTTTTTTGTTTGAGCTTTTCACACTGCCGTGATACACGCCACACGTACGGTGTTTGTAGGTTTGTATTTTTGTCGAGCTAGTATACAAACTCCCCCCAACCGTCTCCGTCTAAGTCTGGAATGTCCCCGACGACGGTAGTAGTTTGTTTTTTTTTTCCTCGTATTGCGTGTAAGGCTACAGGGCGCGTATATTCTTATTTTATTTATTAGTGAAATGTGAACAGTTATGGGGAGGGATTATACCTATAAATAGTTAAGCATAAGCATACCATTAATATCAAGGCATCTCCTCGTTCAGTCGTGCTGTGGCAAATCGAACGAATCTGTCTATCAAATGTATCTCGAAAAACACACACAACACAACCCAATCCTAAACGGCTAAAATGGAAACAACACGGCTTCCTAAAGCTTCCCCCGCACCCCCCCCCCCCCTCTTCTAGTTTCAGTCAGTATAGCGTCGCACATAAGAGCAAACAAAAAGCAAAAAACCAAATATTTAGATGATAGTGAACAGTTGTTTGTCGGTTAACGTTTTAGTTACTTTTTTTTTTTACATTTGCACTCTAACGTGTATGTGTGTGTGTGTATAAGCGAAGGGGGGTTGGGAGGGGGAGGGATATGTGCTTGTGTGCTTTGTGTTGCGAACCGTCAGGACAAACGGAATAGTTCGCTGCAATGCTTTTGTACGTGTGTACATACTAACTGTGAGCATTTACCATTTACGTACGACGTAAATATTCGGAAAGGATAAGCGCATAGTATACTACAAAGGAGGAAGGATCATTTAGTTCGCTCAGCTTAAAATGTATGGTTTAAGCCTTTTGGTTACTACCGATAGAATTATGTTGATGATCATCCATTTTTTCCTCGTTCTTCTTGTTGCGATCATTTAAATCCCGCTGCACGGTTCGCTGATCCATCCCTTTTTTCCATTCCCTAAACACAGCAGAGGTAAAATATTAACCCATTGTTACCAGTGACACCATTATGCTACGTATTGTTTAGACGTTTACTTAAACCGTAGGCACCAGTCATAATCCATTTGGCAAATCCAAAATTGCTTAAACAAGTGCTCGAATCGTGGCTGCAACAACAACGGCATTGGGTGGCATTCGTGTGGGATAGGTACAGGATTAGTTAGAGTGGTAAAGTGGCAGTGCACGAACATGGTATTTCCATTCCAAAACATGGGGCGAGTACACACGCACAGATCGCAAACGCCTGGGACAAGAGAGTGGGTCACCACGCACTGAAGAACATCTCCGCAAACTGTGAAGGCAGAAGCTGGATAATGTTTCCTATATTAACCATCGTCGTATAAGAGATGGGCTGTAGGTTTCTGATCCCCATGATCGCACGGTGCAAGGAGGAAAAGAAACAGTCGTTCAACGTACTAACACAGGTGCTACGGTTAAAAGAAACAGGGCAACAACAGAACCGTTTATCTATGCGTGCGCATTTTTAGATTAACATTTTACGTTAATTATTTTCTTCTGTTCACTTTCCGAAAATGATCTGTTTTGTTTTTTTTTTGTCTTCAAAATTGTTCAAACGCTTTGTGTCCATCCGGAGAACTTGTATTTATGTGTATGTAGGCATTAAGCAGAAACGCATCGTAACCCGGTAACTGTATACTGGACCCAAACTGATGGAGACTATCGCAAAATGCTGCTCTTCTTAATTAGCAAGGTCTTACCTTACCGAGAGTAGCCATACGTGTTGTATTGTTAAACCACTTAGTATAAACATATGTAGAGGTATCGTTAAGCGGAAGCGAAACAAGGTGGTTCAAAGTTACCAAAAGAAGAGGAAGCAGCAGTAGTGCTAGGGCGCACGCGCAAGGAGAGAGAGAGAGAGAGAGAAGAAAAAAAAACACACACACAAACCTTTAAGTGATTTTAGTAGCCGACTTAATCAGCGCACCATCATTTCGTTCCGAAAGTGATTATTTGTTTTTTAAAATTTGCTTATATTAATTTCATCATTTTAAGTAATCGTTTTTTTTTTTTATAATAAACTCATTCATGTAACGTAAGTGCGTAAGAATTGAAACAAAAAGAAAACAAACGAAAAAAACCCCGCGAATGATGACTGATGACGCATGACTGAAAGCTTCGTTTTACGCTAGTGAGTACTACCTGTGTTAGTATGTGTTGAATGATAGTACATCCTTGTTTGGGGGGACAGTATTATTCTGCAATCGGCCGTTACGTACCTCTTACCATGCCATTTCTATGAATGACTATGTCCTGTACAACCCAAACACCACTATTGCGTACCAAAACTGCCATTTTCTACTAGCCGTATTTAGAGCCGTGCCTGTAATCGTAATCGTACAGCATTGAACAATAGCAATAGAACAACACTGCAGCAACTGGTAAATAGCAACAACTATTCAACTGTCTGTCCTTCGTTAAATAATGTGGTGTCGATAGTTAAGCCCGTGGGAAGGATCGTTTATTCCCTTGATTGTAATAGCGTTTGTGGAATGGTGAAAAGGAAGGCCCGCATTACAATACATTGCTTATACAACTGTAACTGAGTGATTTAGCGACAAACTCACCTCGGAAAATGTAACTGCCACTAGTAAGCTGCCGTTCTTGTTCGATTTTTTTTTCTGTTCCGTTTCGTTGTTTGATAATCTTTACATCTTTCACTCAAGGATGCTGAATGACACTGCCACATGATGATGTTGTTAGGGTTTTTTTTTACAAAAAGCAAAACCAATAATAACTGCCATAGATATGGACAAAAACGGCACCGCGAGCACTAATGCTAAGAAGCAAGAGGAAACAGTGAGGAAAGTAGTAGGTGATAGTAACTGTTGTATACACCCACATATATACACACACACATTCATATATATGGCGGTATCATAGCATAAGCAAACTTATTCCGAAAACAGCACACACTGTAAACTTTATTGGTTGGTGCAGAATGCGTAGAAATGTGGGAATGTGTTCTGTTTTTCTTTTCCGCTTTTAAGTATGGCATGCGAAACACGCAACACTTATGCGCCAGACATTGTGTTTCGTGGAAAAGAAAGAAAAAAGCACACACATTCAAACGCGGGCACACTCATAGGCAAAATTAGTTATCATTTGAGCAACACAGAAACAAAACATTGTGTGTAAGCGTCATTACCGAACATTAGAAGTAACGAATATTTGCGAATGGAAGAACAAACAGCACACAAGCAACAAAGCAGAGAAAAAACATACGCGACTGATGATGGGGGAATGGATGGATGCAAAATTGCAATGAGACATTTAGTGGGGATAATACAATACCTGACACTAATTTTGTGTAAAGAAGAAAACCGAGTAATAAAATAAGAACAATACAATTTGCGCGAGCTTGCTGCTGCTGATTGCTATTGTGAAAGAAAAGAAATTGTGTTTGTCGTCACAGTTTCATACGTATGGGCAGCTTGCAAGGGAGCATCATCGCTGAAAGGTTGGTGGAAAATTATTATTAGTATGTATTAATATTCTTTGTTTATTTGTTGAACTGAATATTATCAACTCAAGTACTACTGCTTAAAGCTAGTTGATAAGATCAGTCCACCCTAACAAAATGCTGGTTTTGAATGCAGTCATGATGTGTACTAAACTTATCAAATGTCAAAGGAGTAAATTTGAGCGCAGGATTAAATTATAGCGTAGGAATATATTTGAGCGCAGGAGTAGATTTGAACGCAGGAATGTATTTGAGAACAGGGATAGATTTGAGCGCAGGAGTAGATTTGAGCGCAGGGGTAGCTTTGAGCACAGGGGTAAATTTGAGCTGCACTAAAAACAACTCCTGCACTCAAATTTACTGCTGCACTCAAATCTACCCCTGCGGGGGTAGGCCGGTGGGGGCGGCCCGGTGGGGTAGTGGTATCGGCGCTGTTTTCTCACAGGACAGACCGGGACCAAAATCCCATCCGGACCGCTCCCCCGTAGCAGTGATTGACTATCCTGCTACGTGGTAAACTAAGTCTAATACGGCCAAGCCGTCATACAATAACAAAAAAAAAAAAATCTACTCCTGCGTTCAAATATACTTCTGCACTCAAATCTACCCCTGCGCTCAAATCAACCTTTGCGCTCAAATCTACTCCTGTGCTGAAATATATTCCTACGCTCAATTTTACTACTGCGTTCAAATTCACTCCTGCGCTCAAATCGTCCCCTGCACTAAAATCAATTCTGCGCTCAAATCTAATCATGCGCTCAAATCTACCCCTGTTCTCAAATACATTCCTGCGTTTAAATCTACTCCTGCACTAAAATATATTCCTACGCTCAATTTTACTACTGCGTTCAAATTTATTCCTTATTCCAAATTATTATTGAACCCCGGTCTTGCCGTGTGAGACCAACGCCGTTATCGCCTCGGCCACCGGACCACCCCCCCCCCCTCCCGCTCAAAATTACTACTACTCTCAAATCTACTCCTGCGCTCCAATCTACTTCTGCGTTTAAATTTACTTCTGCGCTCACATGTGCTCAAGTGATAAAATGCGCTTGTTTAAGTTCAAGTTATAAAGGAATCGTGAAGTATTTGACAGATGGGTCGAAGCGGATCAGGTGATGCTTTGTTGTAGAGATGGCCCCTCATGTGAAGTGTCGGTGCGGGTGCGAGAGTGAGCAGAGTCAGTCACTGCGTAGATCTCGTTCAGAAAGGTTATAATTGAGCTATCGCGATATAGCAAAGGATTTTTTCAAACCAATAAATCGGAAAACAATACATGTATAAAAAAAACACCGTAGGGCAATAAACAGGACCAAACAGCGCTTATGTGCTCAATCCCGCTCATCGTCTCATTCCCGCTCTTCGGTTCAAATCCGCTCATGTGCTCATACCCGTTCGAGCTAGCTCAAATATCTGAGCTGGCTCAAATTTTCGAGCTAGCTCAAGTGTTTAAGCTCATGCGCTTAAACGAGCCAGCGCTCTTGAGCTAGCTCACGTCTGGCAAAAAAAACGCGCACGCTCCGCTCATGTAGTTGAGCGCAGTGACACATCACTATTTGATACATTAATTTTGTTATTCAGAAGTTTGGCTATGAATTTAGCCTGAGCAACGTGTCGTCTGAAATACAAAATCTCTGGTCTGGCGGCTGTAAGCCTGAAAATGAGTATCGATCATAGACCCAGTCACGGTAGGTTGCGATAAGCTAACTTACTAAATCTACGCTGTATCAACGCGAGTCTGTTGATCCAAACTGCTGGGGGAGGCGTCCAATTAATTGAATTAAACACTAACAATGAGCGAACCAGCGAAGAATATATTATTTTCAGGCACATTGGGGGTCCTAAAAATTGTTTGAATTCTTCTTCTACTTATTCTTCTTTGACGTAAGGACCTCCCCGGTCATATGTCCATGTGCCTCCTATTTCTAGCTTAATTTTTCTTCTTCTTTTTTGCCGTGCCCTATTGGGCACGTTTGAGAGACATGGCCTCATGGTTTCCAACCCGTTTCCAGTAAACACGATCCAGGGCTGCAATCCTCCATCCATGGTTGCATCCGATCTCCCTCAGGTAGGACGGACTCCACTTGATTCAGCCATCGAACTCGCCGTGCTCCTCTACACCTCGTGCCGAACGGGTCTCTGACGAGCACCTTCTTGATGGGGCATATGTCCGACATCCTCATCAGGTGCCTGAATTAACGAATCCTTCCGGCTTTGGCCTCTATCAGGATATCCGCATCGCCAAACAGCTCAGCTAGCTCGTGGTTCATTCTCCTTCTCCAAACGCTCTGTTCGCACAAACCACCAAAGATAGTCATTAACACTCGCCGTTCGAAAAAATCGAGCGCATTGGTATCCTCTGCCAACATAGCCCAGGACTCGTGTCCATAGAGTACTACCCGACGTATCAGTGTGCGATATATGATGCATTTCGTACGCAGTTGGGGTCTTCTGGATCTCAGGAGTTTGTAGAGCCCATAGTAAGCACAATCCCCCTGAACAATACGCCTTCGGATTTCGCTGGTGATGTTGCTGTCCGAAGTTACGATCGTTCAAAGGTAGCAGAACTCCTCTACTACCTCGAGATCGTCGCCATCAACTGATACCTTGCTTCCCAGTCGGGATGTATCACGCTCAGAGCCTCCGGCAAGCACGTACTTTGTCTTTGTCGCATTGATCCTCAATCAAATTCTATCGGCTGTATCCAATGTAAAAGAAGTATGAAATGATGAATTTTATGTTCAATAGGTGGTACGTTTATATTATTGGTTCAGTTTCCACAACATTAAGTGGAAGGGCTCATTGAACTGATCGTTTAATAGTTCTTCACAATACTAAGCCCATCGTAGGAGGAACAACAGCATCATGAACCGAACTCTATCCTTTTTTCCACAGCAGGTCACCTGAGGTCTGAAGTTGTTTCGATGACCAGCTATCTCTTGGAAAAACATTCTTTCAGCTCCGTAGCGTACTCTAATTTTTTAGGCTTTTGAGACTTCTCTGTTTGTGTTTCCTCCCAGTGCTGTTTATTGATGCGGTGTACATTGCATTGCTTGATATGCATAGTTCTTACGTTTGGTTATTTGTCTACATTCTTCGTCGAACCAACCCGATCTGACAGACGTGATTAGTTTCCTTGGCCAAGTCGATGATATTCGTTTTTCGAACCTTTCACCCCTCGTTCGCAATAATGTTTTCAGTGAAATAAAACACACATGGAAAATATAGAGAGCATCTCATTTATAAAACTGTCGATAATACAAAACGTCAAAACTACAGCCCATACATGTTCCTTTAAACGTCTAGCAAGAGGAAGCACCCGCATTAGGGTGCGACGATGAGGTATCATCACTTTGATTAGATTGGCTTTCATATCGGTTCTGCAGGGTAGATAATGCAGACAGTAGTCGATTGTTGGCCGCATCCAGGGCTGCAATTTGCTGTCCTTGAGCTTCGATTACGCGCTGCTTGTGAGACAATACCAGCGACATTTTGTACTGTTCTTGCCGCAATTCCTCTTCCATGGTAAGCAACCTGTAGTTAGAGAATTAATAATAACTTGTAAATATCTGTTGCGTTGTCACAAGCTAACCGCAATCGATCGAAACTTTGCAAAACCCAATAAACCCATTTGTTATGTATTTAAAATATAAATTAATCGTTTGTCCTAACGATACATACCTTCCAATTATGCTACGAATTTTACTGTCACTGTGCTGTGCAACTGCCTCCAGTTTGTCGGCATTGCCTTCCGTCGGTTCGGACATTTCCAGCTTCTGGCGCATAGAGTCCAACGATGCCTGGAGCCGTTGAATTTCTCGCTCGCATTGTTCGACCGATTTGTTGGTATTTCGGCGCCGCTTGTTCTCACTTTCCCTCGAGTTGTTGTGATGTGCGGTAGTGGTAACGTGATGGTGTGGCTGCATGTGATGAGTCGCATTGAACGGGCGTGCATTACCACTTTCGGTTTCGTCCGTAGAGCTATCGGATAGTGTCCGTGCGCACTCCAGCGACAGCCGGCGGTGGTGACGATTTTGGAAGGCATGCTCACGATGCCCATTTTGGAAGTCAACGCCAACACTGCCGCTCACTGCATGACTAAGGACCTCCGGTGTATTGTCGTCCTTTTTGTACTGAAATGAGTAGAATGCAGAAGAGGGTAAAGAAATGACTAAACAGCATGATAGCGCGTGCAAGCTGATATTCTGATCGTCCAGCTGATAAAAATCATTTTACGTATACGAAATAGGTTTAAAAACTGCGCAAAAACACTAAATTGCGTAAAGATTTGAGAATGAATCTATCTACATCTTCTTCTATATTTATAAGAAATGAATGTTTTTTTTTGTTCGTCTGGCTTAAACTCGAGAACGGCTGGACCAATCTTAATAGTGTTTTCGGATTGTTTGTTCCTTTTTGTCCATCGAAGGGTTTGGGGAAAAGAAAAATTTCAAAATTCCCAAGGTAAAAAAGGAGAAAAAACGGAAATTTTAAAAATTTCAACCACTAGCAATGTTAATATAAAAACAATGCCTATTTGGAAGTAAATTTCATATAGTTGGATAATAATTGATCTAAAACTGTTATGATGTCACGAAGAGGTGACGTTCCCATTAGACATAGGAAAGAGAAAAGTGAAACTATAAATATACCGAAACGGTATGATTGCACATAATGAAATCAGCAAAATCCAAAAAACCCATTTCCGCAATTTCCGCAATTAGCCCATGATCACTTCCGGAATTACTGTATCTGGCTGAGATGGGCAGTGAAATTAGTGGTGGATATAGTCCTGCCTAGGCCCTTAGCGGAATAAAAGCTGGGGCTCAACACCAGTACCCGTGGCTGTCCTGATGAAATAAACCTGGGGGAAAGGTTGACATCGACGATCTTCGGATCTGGGGTCTTCGAAGTGCAGAATATCTTTGATGCAGATTTCGTCCACTGTCTTAAAAGGGACCCCATTAAAGGGGAGCTTTGCATGTGAACTTGATGGGGCTCCACAATCGACAATCGACAATCACAATTACAATCGGTCCCTTGGTGGTCGCCTTCCCCGCCATACTTTAGATCCGCCAATGAGTGGCCAAGGCTCTTTTGAAACAGTCAATCTGAATGAAATTTGGATTCTCATTAATGAAATCATTAATGAAAAATATCAAAATGTCAATCCCCCACTTTTTGTTAATGAGGCCCTTCGACGGTACCAAATAACATGGTGATTAGATTGTATCACTAATATCGATACTTTTCCAGGACACTCAATGTCCTTTGAAAGTAGTCTATTCCACCCGCCGTTAGATTCGCCATTGTTTAAATTCAACATATTCTACCCTTGGGGATCCCAAAGATAGCCAATCCCCTAAACTCCTTCTTGGATTCCATCCAGAAGTGAGACTGAAACTTTAATTCTACTTGGTGTCTCTAAAAGGTCCTCAACGTAAATTTAATTTCAAACGGTAAACAGATATTATCTATCTAAAAGCAATTGTATGCAAAAAAATGTTAGCAGAGAGAGTTAGTTATATTTAGAAGATTAAGTACTGACATGCAAAACCTCAATTGACCTTTAATTGTTAATGGTTAACTTCCTCTCTTCTTTGTGAAAGTACAACAGCGATGAATTAGCAGTGTTTGTTTGAAATAACAATCCCGACGAAATCGAACGCATAATTTACCTGCATCAACGGATTTGTCCGCGGCATACGGTTGCTTCCTATTCGCCGTCCATACAGCCCGGTGGCAATGGGTTCATAATCATTCCCGTTGCTGATTGAAAGAGGATTTCGTTCCATCGAAGACACGTTTGCTGTGGTTAGAGAGTCAAGTTCGTTGTAGTTTTCCGATGTCGTATTGCTAAATCGTTCATCGCTGCTCGACTCGCTGTGTATGCTATCGCCGCAACTGCGGCCACCCGGCATGATGTTTCTTTTCTGTCGCATTTGTTGATTAGTGCGAATGGATCCAAAATATTCGACCGCCTCTGGTTGTGCAAGGCGCGAATGCACCTTCGCTGGACTATGGCCGCTGCTAATTGCTCCAGTCGGGGGACTCTTGAACGATGGTATGACATCGTATGCACTATCAACGTAATTGTTGTTTAAAATTCTACTAACGCTGCTGTGTTGATATGGCAGTTCATGCTCGGTATCGCGACGATCCGTGATATGTGATGTGGTTGCCTTCTCGCGATCATTAAATAGCTGCAAATTAATACTGGACGCTGGCAGTTCTGCTTTGGTGGTGGTGCGTTCGTTCAAGCATAAATCAATACCATTTCCGGTGCTGTACCCGATCAAGGTGGTGGTTAGTTTGCGGGGCGGTGGTGCTTTGTTGGTAACGTACTCTATTCGCTGCTGTCCAGCCAGTTCCCCAGGGCTCGAACAGGCCGATTGGTTGGGGATACTTTGGTAACCCGAACTACAAATGTTCGAAATTTGGCTGATTGATACACTGCTACCGGTACAACCAAGAAGACCTTTCGCGTTTGTGCTAGTGGACTCGCAACCAGTACCGCCACCGCTAATGCTGGCGCTACGGCCCGATACACATTCGCCCGCGGGAGTTTGCTTTTGCTCATCGGCATAGTTCAACAGATCTTCTAAATCTTCTAGACTCATTGGCATTTTCGATGGATTCGTTGTTACCGCGGCACGGCGGGGTGCATATGACGATATGGTTGCGACACTGGAGATTTTCTGTGGAGCGGTCGTGTAGGTGCACTGACCGTACTGTTGTTCCCGGCTTGCTTCCGTATGCGGAATCCCTAAATTAAGGGCATTCTTCTCTAAATTGCTATTATCAGTGGCAGGACTTAACAGACTTTGCTGAGAACCTTTCTGGCTCCAGTTGCTAGCGATGTAATGACTGTAGGAAAGGTTTTTCATCAACGGAGTGGGACTTTTTCTATTGAACGGATTAGTCGGATCAATGTCGATCTGGATAAGATTGTTGTTTGTTGCATTGGGCGATAATTCACCGATTTCACGATCCAACCCGGTCGGTTTACCAGCGGTAAACACATTCTCTCCAACGGACACACTCGTCGTGTAATTGTTATACCGTGGTAATGTGCTTGCCCGCACAACATCACCCTGCAAGTTGTAAGATTTTTCCTTTTCATTCCGCAAACTATTCGTTGCCATATTGTTCACATTGCCGCCTGACGTCGCCCCGGTAGTCGCTGGATACGTTCGCAGGCTTGTGCTGCCGACGATGTTCATTCTGGTGTTACCGTGTGGGGGATGATTGAAACTATATTTGTTCGACAGGCTGGAACTGATGCCACTTTTGTCTGGCACACCGTTCAGTAGTTTCAAGCTGGTAACTAGTGAACTGTTGGAAGTTTCCGTCGAATGATGCAATGAACTATTCGACGAATGATTAGCCTTTGCCGAGAGCCTGTTCTGCGGTGCGACAGTGTACTCGTTGTATTTGCAAACACTTGCATCTCTGCTAGAAAATGTGGACGATACCGTACCGAGCTGATTGTTTCCCGTTCCAATATGTTGTCCCCCATAGCTTTCCTGCTTATGCATATACTGAAAGTTACCATCACCGTCTCGTGTTTCTTCCGTTTGTGCGTTAGTAGTCTCCTTTGCTTTCGTTATCGCTTCCAATATAGCTGGCAGCGGGTGAATTTCACGCTGCTTTTCCACCGGCAGCTTCAGCACAATTTCCGACAGCAAGCTGTGTAAAATGGACAGCTGTTTGCCCTGATCGATGCACCCGGACCAGTCTAGAAACGTATCCTCGTTGCTGCAATCGGTGCAGGAGATGTCGTACAAAAACTGCTTCATCCGGGGAGCCTCTTGTTCGAGAAAATCGTTCAGAAACTCCATAAAATTTTCCTTTCCCTGGAAGCGCGTGAAGTTTGCCAACGTTTGCAGCGTTTTGGCCACCAGAGTCAAATTGCGTGTAGCTCGCGCCGATGGTAACTCGTTCGTAATGTTAAACAAGCTCGGCGACAATATGGCCGGACACAGGAAACGCAGAAAAATGGAGGCACTTATCAGATTGTCGGCCATATCGTCACGGTTTAAGTCTTGCAACCGTTCACGAAAGGTGGCGAAACAATCGCGCAGCTGGACCGGGAAAATGCGACTGCTCTCGGAAATTGCTGCCCACACTGATTTGACCGCACGGCGAAGGGCCTGCTGTTGCCGTGACAGTGAGCCACTCACCTTCGTAGGATCCACTTCACAGTCCCGGTCGGAAGCAATTATTTCCGCTATCGGCATGGACAGCGTGTCCTGCAGGTACTGTTCTCCGATGAGCTTCAGGAACGCTTCCATGCTTTTCGTGGCCAGCGAATTGCCACGGAACGTCAACCGTTGATCGTCAACGCGTAGCAAATCTAGGGCAACCACGTCGGACAGAAACGCGGCGGCCATTCCTTGGGAATGCATCAGCAGTACCAGTGCCTGTCCGATGTCCTCCTTGGCCTTAACGCCGATAATTGGTTCGATCGCTTCGCATACTTTTTTGTAGTTTTCCTTCAAAAAATCTTGAAACTCCTTATACGCATCCAAAGGTAAAATGTCTATCGATTGATATCGACATTTGATGCGAAGCGTTGGTGTGGGATCTTTGGATGTGCTTTTAATACCGTTGTCATGCTTCTCCATCACAATTTGGTACCAATCTTCGGTAAACGTGCGGGCAGTTACTTTCTCAATCGGGATGGCGACTGACCCAACCAGGACATGCTTATCGCGTTTCTTCTTCTTGTCCGCCTCGCGGAATACGTTCACAGTGATAGTGTTTGCCCCTGGAACGTCGGGAAAATCGAAAAATTCCCCCCAAAACAGCAGATCAGCTCGCAGCTTGACAGACGTCCGGCCGTACAACGTTTTGTCGAGGAAAATTTCACAAAAGTATCGCTTCTTCGGTGGCAGGGATTTTGCCTCGTAAATCCACATCTTCAGCGAGTTATCCAAGCGCCGTACGGTGTGTTTGTTGGGCGAGATGGATTTACGCAAACTGTATATCCATAGATCACGTTCCTGGCGTGTACCGCAGCTGTAATACCGTTCGCCGCGGGCTATTCCTCGCACTTGGAAGCAATGCCGTCGGCCAAGTACAGATGCGTGGACCGGTACCACCTCGATCGTACCGATACCGGATAGATCAATGGTAGACATGACGGTATGATTCGACAGCAGGCTTTCGTGTGATCGAGATCCTCTGATACCTCCCTGGCCGCGTTTCGAGCGGTCCAGCTTGATAACCGATTTGGTGCGTTTAAGTGGTATCGATCGGAAAGACCTAAAACGATAAACCAAATAACAACAGCTAAAGGTTAAACGACACTATTGATAAAGTGACAACCCGCAACCAATACACGCACCTTTTGGAAAAGAAGTTCGTAAATCTGGATGTCGATTCCACCTTCTGGCCCATTACGGGCGTGTTCGGGGCTGATCCTCGACGACACGCCTTTTCGTACGAAGTGTCTAGAGCGAAAAATGAAAAATTATATACGATTATATTCACGATTCAAATTCAACGGTGCTGCTACAGCAATGATCTTGATCTTGAGGTTTAGATCTAACAAAATCATATAAATGAAACATGTAAGACAATTTATTGGGATGTTCGGGTCACATTGTATTTTTTTAATTATCAATACACATATTCCTTTACACATTATGCCTAGTTGCACTATTATGCTGAAATTGGAAGAAAACCTAGGTCCAATCTTCCTATACACCTTTTTCCCATCTCACCTGAATGTACAGCGCTTTCCTCCTCCTTTTCGTCCTTGCACAAGATAAATATGTCCCTTAGCTTCTGATCCAGCTTGGTCGGCGGCTGCTCCAGTAGCCGGCACAAACGATCGTAATCCAGCTCTTTCACCGGCACCTGCAGCAGGCTTGCATTGGCCACACTTTGATCGACACACTTGGATGTAAGGCTTTTCAGCAACGAGTTGCTTCTGGAAAGTTTGGTAGAATGCGTTCGCCGTATGAAGCTGAGCGATTTTTTCGGACTGAACATAGAGGCCATGGCCGCTGGTGCTTGCGGTTCGGGCGACAGTCCACCCACCAGGCTGCCACCACTTTTCGCGTCCAGCATACAGTCGGATGCAATGCGTGGCGTGGAATGGAGCAAAAATGAACTTTTCGCCGGCATCGAACTACCAAGGGACATGTTTTGCGGCAATGTTTTTGATTTATCCTTTGCTGCTGCTGCCGCCGCCGCTGCCACCAATGCTGAACTGTTTGCAAGCGGTTCTCTTTTTATCAAACCATAGATGACACCACTGCGGGATGGTTCGGCCGTGGTTCCACTGTCGTTCGTTAGGTTGGCGGTGGATAAGATATTGCTCCGGCTTCGCGACTGGCCCAATCGAATCGGCGTGGATGTGTTGGATTGATGGTGACGCGGGGTCGGCTGCTGATGGCACTTTGTTTCATCGTCGTCTATATTTACACTAGCGTTTAAAACCACGCCGTATCGTTTCAATTTGTTGTCATGATCGCTATGACCGGGCAACGGTGGTTCCACACTCTCATGGCCCGACTCATCCAAACTCCAACCGAAGCTGCATACGCTCAGGTCCGGATGGTAAATACTTTCCATGGAATGGTGCTTGGTGTCATCTGGTGTGGAAGATTCTGCTCCAGTGCGATTTTCACGCTTCTCACCACCACCGGACCCGTCCATGTTACCATCTTTGCACTCGGTGCCGCCGCCTCCAGATGACAGGCCTGTGGTCGTCAATGGCACATAAAACGTCGATCTTCTACGCGTCGAATCCGCCGACGAGGAAAACGATGTGTCCGAAGCCATATGTATAAACTGCGACTTACTTCCGTATCGTATGATTATTTCTACTGGTTATAAGCTGCACGAGAATTACGGTCCAACTGTCACACTCGCTTCACTATCGTCCGATAAGCCAATGAATCGAGATTTGTAATGAATCTTCTGCACTGAAGATAATGCATGAGTCATCACGAATTCCAGGCTTGCACTGGTCAACGTTAATCGGAATGCTTCCTAATTATGAATCATGTATGCTCACTCGGCGTTGAAAGTTCTTCGTGCACATTTCCATATTTGTCCTTCCCTTTTACCGTACTCGCATATGATTGACGACTGCGACAAAACATAAGGCCTTAAAAAGTGCCCCGCACGAAACGAACCAATCCGTTCACGCACACACAACACTGTTAATCGACATCAGTCATGGAATTTTGTTGATATGCTTGGGGTTATAATGCGCACTCACTTCACCAAAGAGCGTAAACCGTACGTGCGAGTGGAATGCAACACTACCAAATGAACTTGTGGCAGCATCTGTGATTCGGATCGCGATGCATGGAATGTTGACCGCTGGATGTAGTTATTACACTATATATCGCTCGTATACACCATTGTCTTCACATCGTTCACCGCACAAAACACTGTAGTGGCACACGCGGAACTGTGGAGCAATATTACACAAACGTATTGAATACGCGCAGGCAGCGTAATCTGCCCCAGCAGCTTGAAGTTTCACTGCCTTGAAACGAAATGCTGAGCAATAGGAAAGCAGTATATGCTTTCGCTTGCTATGCTGACATATTTGTCTTTCTTGCGTTCTCTCTCTCTCTTTTTAGCTTGTACCTCTGCCTCTCTTTCTTTCTTCATGCTTATGCTTACGCATTAACAAAGAATATTGCAGGGTTAGTGGCTAGGGTTAGGGGTTTTCGATTGTTTCTGATGCATATTGTGTAATCCATAATCGTGTAATTGTTTTCGATAACCAAATTTCGCCAATTTGTTTTCGTCTACACAAGATCCTCCAAAATTGAAGTTTTTATTTCATTGTGCTCATGAATACTGTAACTTTATTACTACCAGTTTTGAAACACTTTCGGATTGTTTAATAAAAGAACGGACTTAAATCATTATTTTGCGTATCAAGTTTTAGTGAGAAATTTCCAACATCAATAGATCTGCATAACCAAATATGTTGTCCTTCGAACTTTTTCCATTCAATTTTTACTCAAAAGCCCTGTAAAAGTACGTTACGAACACCAGTGCACATGCTGCAAATGGTTAAGTGGGTTTTGCAGGCGCATAGAAACGCATGACATTCACAATGCGCCATTTTGGATGCTGGTTTGACATTTAATGCGTGGTTTGTTTACAAACAGACGAGAAGTTTAGCGTAATATCATATTTCCGAAATATTTACCGTATTGTTTTGCTAATATTGTTTTTTTCCGATTGCAAATGGATGGTTCATGCCATTATGCTTTGCCTCGTTTGAAGCTGATTATCAATGCGGGCGGTGTATCTGCCGTATAGAACCGTTCAGTTGCTGTTTTGGTTAGCAATGGGTAACGGTCACCGAGGGGGCATCGATTACCAAAAACGACTCATCAACTCCAAAAGGTTGTCCCTCCTCATACCTTTTAAACTTCCCATTTTCTCCTTTCTCCTGTTTTGTCAATCCATTTCGGAAGCGATAACAATAACTTTACTGTCCAGTTCGTCCATTTTTAGTTCAATAGTCGCTTCCAAAGTGATACTAGGTACATACCCACCCATCTACCTTATGCAGTAGCATAAAGTGTGTGTATGTGCTAAATTTGAATAAACTTTCTCGTATTGATTTGGAAGTGAAGATTAATGAACGAAAGATCTTGATAGCCTACTGTACTACTACTACTACTACTACTACTACTAGTACTGCTGCAAAATAATTCGTTGACCTGCAGAATTTATTGAAAGTCCTATCTCAAACACCAAGTTCAGAAAAGATCGAGGATCGTGATCATGACGTTTCTGTACTTAAAATA
Organism: Anopheles minimus; assembly: GCA_000349025.1. NCBI lineage: Eukaryota > Metazoa > Arthropoda > Insecta > Diptera > Culicidae > Anopheles > Anopheles minimus. Next base: position 3,843,102 of record KB663655.1, read on the forward strand.
AATTTACTTTTAATAACACCAAATTAAAGCTATGCATAACTCTCCCCGTAATATACATCATTTGGTACACTGCCTATTGTTGTACAGCAGAACGATCTGATCGATCGACACTGATCGATATAGCAGCTTCTCATAAGTTTGCACTAGGAAAATCAGTACTAACGACGTGGAATGTTCAGAACAAATGCTTCAACTTAAATAAAGAATGAGACATCTTTTGAATATAGGGGGGTATGTCCTATGTTTTAATGTTTTTTTTTACTAATTTTGTTTTTACGAAAAAAAACAACGTAATAAATTATTAACTATTAACTACTTTGAACCTCAAATGTACATAAAATTGCAGGATCTTTGGGATATTGTATTCTTCTAAATGGCGCGTGCACCAGATAGTCGCAAAAGACGCATCACAACAAATTACGACCAGTTAACGTTCTTAGAAGTTTGGCATGACTCCCACAGCATGTTGAGAGTTTATTTATTGCCGGCGCTAAACAAACGAAACAATTATAACCAATTGAGATTGACGTAATATGAAACTGTCCCCAGTGCGTTTATAAATAGAACGAATTTTATATATTTTTTAATTATGACAATTTATAGTTTTCAGTTTGTAGCAAATCTACTCATGGCATATTTATGAGATACAATTACATACAAGCAATTAGAAACAGTTTTTTTGTCTTCTTGCTCGACCCGTAGTCGGTGGTCCACCACTACGGGGGAACGGTACGGATAGAATTTGAACTCCGATCTTGCCGTTTGAAGACCGGCGCCGCTATCGCTTCAGCCACCGGACCGACCTTAATAGAACAATATAATACATCTTAACCACTGGAGCGAAATTTAGATAAAATTAAAGAATGAGTCAGATCCAACACTAGCACCCAATTCCAATATAGAGCCAAACACCATACACCTGCCTTACTGCGCTACTACTGAACCGACGGCGGAGACATTTCGCTGGAAATGTATGGACGCTAATTTACTTAATTTTCGTCTCTCTTATTAACTACGACAAAAAATATCTAAAATACTGATTAGCACATACCTCAATCGTCAGAGTTTAGAGACCCTGATTTAAACAGCCTACAACCAAACAGCACAAGCATGCGCAAACGTTGTGTTTTTTTGTCGACTGACGCAATTCAACGCACCGAGCATAGAATAATCACATTTTTCGAAGCAAATCTCAGACAATTTAGGATAGTTCTCGATTTTTGCATTCAAACTTGGCGTTGGTAAGTTTCTTCCCAACGTTTGCAATGCACATGTTTTTGGATGTTTGCTGCGTTTTCTCCACAGCCAACAGAGCCACACATCACGTCTTCACTCGCACACGACTGATTTACACATTACAATTAGTTCATGTGGGGGTTAGCTGCTTACTGTGAGTCAGAGACAATGGCCAGTAATATATGTGAGATCATTCTTTCCCAGGGAACAAACCAACCAACACAAATGAAGGTTAAATGAACAACGCCGAGTTTACCGTTTCGTGTGAAGATTTGTTAGCTCTTTTCTTGAGGGATGTAAATAAATATAGGTATATAAAGACATGAAAGCGCGAAAAAAACATATCATCGTCGGCAATGAAACGTACTTAACGTCAATAATTACCTTCATCTAAGGTACTTGAAAATGAACAACAGAGAAGCTTTGCTCTTTAGGAATAACTTTAATATACAGCGGAATTTCGTTATTCTATCTGCGTGGAAAAATAATATTTTACTTTATATAAGTTTATAATAAGGGGCGCACGCATAACACGGTGATGCTATGGTAGCGGCGCTGGTCTCTCACACAACAGACTGGGGCCAAAATCCCATCCGGACCGCTCCCCCGTAGCAGTGATTGACTAGTCTGCTACGTGGTAAAAAAAGTCTAAAGTACCAAAAAAAAGTTTACATAATATTAGACTATAGGTTTTCGCTAGACATATGCTTATATTATTCAAGAACAAACATCAACTTTCATTAGCTTAATTGATTCTTTTTTTCGTGGTACTGCAAAATCATGATGGTATATTGTATTAATTCTGTCGTATGTAAGAGAACGGCACTGATGCCTGAACACCAAGCCGCAAGTTCAATAGATTATTCTTTTTTTTTTTGGCTTAACAATCTGTTTGGCCATAACGGCCATATATTAGCTTACTAGAGTTTTTGATACCACGTACTTGAAAAGTCAGTTCTCAAGGCGGGGGAACGGTCCGGATCGTTTTGATACCCGCTTCTGCCGTTTGAAGATCGACACCGATATTTGTAACCATTGATTACAAATAACATTGAATTGAGTTATTGAATAAATTGTTGAGTCTCACCACACACACTCCTCCGAAACAGGATAGCATGAATCGAATTTATTCGTAGTATTTTGTTCATAAGGGACGGCCAGGCCGTATTGTTGCTGCATATTATTGCTATAGCATCAAAGAGAAAAAAAGAGGGTTACACAAACGCTTTTGCGTCCGACTAACCGTGTATTTCAATTTTATAAGAGAGCACTGCCCCTAGCACAGAAGGGCAGTTTCCAGCATTCAAGCCTGCGATATCTACTGTTTAAGATTCTATTGAGTCCATCTTCATTCAATTATTCAATAATTTTTTTAAATTTCTTTTTAAAGATATTAAATTTAACCGCGCCAACTGTAAAGCTGTTTCGTGCATCTTTTTACTAATCTCTGTTATCAAATTAAAGTTAAAAACTATCATCATTAGTGTGATTCTGATAAAGAAGTGTTGGTGAAGAGATGATACACATTTAGTTACTTCTCCGGCGCTACAACCGCTTCGCGGTATTGGCTTGCTCCTCTGAACCGCTCATGGTCGAACACCTTCATCTGCCGATCCATTATCTCGGCCTTCGTGGCGGACGCACAAAACGTATTCGGTCCGCTTCATTTTTGGCCTACCACGCCTGCCCTGTCCATGTAGACAGCCCAGAAGGAACTTACGGGCTGGTTCGTCCGGTGCCATTCTCATGACATGACCAGCCCACCGGAGCCTGACGAGACTAATTTTTTGTACGACAGTGGGGTCGTCGTACAACTCATAGAGTTCCATTGTCCTTGCGGCTAAGAAGGTTTCGTCAACTTTGGCCAGAATTTATGTCTCAGAGGCGTATGTGAGTGCTGGAACTACATTAGTTCTACACAATCCCAGCTTCAACAAAACATACATCTTATTTTAATGGCAAAATGAGAAATGTAATGTAATACATAGTTAACACACTCATCTTCTTCTTTGGCCTAACGACCTACTCGGTCATGCCTGCCATTTCTGGCTTACGAGACTTACTAATACCACGTAGTTGGATAGTCAGTCCTCACTACGGGGGAACGGACCGGATGGGATTTGAACCCCGGTCCTGCCGTTTACGACCGGCGCCGCTTATCTCCTCGGCCACCGGACCGCCCCAACACACTCATCATACACCGAATAATATGCATACTTTCCAAAAAACTGCCAAAAAAATTTGGGAAGAGCATCGAGTTGTGCGTATAGCTACTGGATATATTGATTCAGCTTCCATGGTTGGATAGATTTTACAGTCAAAAGCTGCGGTTTGATCACTATTGCTTCAAGCAATACAACATATTCTTCATGTAACGTATGCGAGGCACTGGTTACATATTATTATTATTATTATTATTTATTAAATTCAACAGACCGTTAGTGGCCCCCTTGAAGAATTTTTTTACAATTTTAAGTAACACGCAGTACAGTTGATGTAGATACTATGTTAACACTATCAGCTGATTTAATTGAAATCAGCTGAGCCAATGTTCCAATCACATTTTAAAACTAATAAGCTAGCTGTTAGCATTCACCACAAACGATTTCTGGTGTTGTAACGATAACGGTTCAAGTTCTTCTCACGAAAGAACCTGTACCAAGATCTCATCTAGACCATTCCCCGGTGAGCAGGCTTGACTATTCTGTTGCAGATAAATACAAAAAATTCAGACCAGAAATTACCGGCCTCTTGAGGTGGTACTGGTAAACGAAGATGTTAGCATTATTGTAAATTTAATTCCAATTTTATAATTGACTTTATCAATACGGCATATGTCGTCTACTTTAATACAAATCTAATAAATAAATAGATACACTTGATTTAAGCAAAACAGGTACATCAAAGCAAGGATTTCGTCCTTCTCTTAAGTTTAGTTAATCCTTACCTATATTGCAATGGAAAATTCGCTGCGCGTAATGATCCGGATCTTCGTCCTGTTCTTCAATTACTGTTGGTTGGGCTGATTTCCATGAGGTAGACATACATCGCGGCGTAAAGCGATTCCGAGAGAAGTCATTTGGAGCGGGTGAAGTAAGCTAGAGGCAAAATATGCAATTTGCATAGGTTAAGGTAACATAGATAACTGAATTTCGTTAAGAAACGTTCAAATGAAACGGAAATGGTAATTGTAATGATAAACATTCCAAGTGATTCACAAAAATGTATTGCATGTACTTACGGTAATATCATCTCTACAATAGGTTGTTAGCGTATGCTCGTCCTGCAATAATATACAATACTGTGCATACCAATGCTCGTCTGATACGTTGATTAAAGTATGTTGTGATTCTGAAAAAAAAATGGAACACAACGATTAGGGATGTAAACTGGTAAAAGGCTAGAAAGTCATATTAAACAGTATTTTTTAATGATCATTAATAATAATGTTTAATATTAATCCGTCCTCGTGATTCGTTGACTGTGGAAACTCGACACTTTTTGTATTGTTTCAAAGCTCAATCTGACCATAGTTCATTGTTGTTCACTGATAGTTAGCTAGGGCCCATGTCTGTGTCGGATCCCGAAACGGACTTGCCTTCGACCTCGAGAAGGATCGTCAGGTAATCAGGTAAAGGATCAGTAAGAAAGGACCGAAAAAGGAGTTGAAATAAATTTAAATTATAAGACAAATGGAACACAAGTGATTACCATGCACTTTATAAGAGCTATTCGCTAACTAGAGCTGTCGAAGAGGGGAACGGTCCCAACACTCCTACTTAGTTTCCTACTAACGTTTTTGTTTATTTGTTTATAGCAATTGTATTAGCCTTAAGTTCGGATTGTTCCGTTATTGTAGCGTAATATTGTTTCTTGTTAATAAAAAAATAAGTCAATAAATAAATCAATAAATAAATAAATGAACAAATAACTAAATATTTAATTTTTACAATATAACTAGTTTTGGACTATGCGGAGGAAATATGGTAAACTCATTCAATTTGATCACATCGATAATTCTGCTCAAAACAAATTTTACAATAAACGTAGAGTATATAGACAAACCAACCAACAATCTGGTCGAGGTATGAACATACTGCTGTAAAGAGATTGTAACAAATGCTCTAGAACCGACAGCCATTACCACTGTATTTTCTCTTGCTCTTTAGGACGGTTCATGCGGAGAACAAATAAAGGCGTCTCGCTATTGTTTAGCACGTTTTGCTACCCAGGTTTAAACGTTGACGGCGGTCCAAGTTATACATGATGACGTATGATCACGATCGTTCGGATCGTCTTTCACATTTTTACACCTCTTTTGTTTTGTCTAGGAATGCCTGACATCACCTCTCGACACGACTTTGAACGAGGGAACAATCCGACATGGATTTGTTATCGATCTTGTAGCATAAAAAAGCCACCAGTACACCTGCACCAAACGGTGGCTGCCTTGTAGCATCATCAATAAGTGTATGTATGTAAAAGCGAATCAATCGAAGAACAACGATAGGTGTAATTATAACAAATAGGGAGGTAATATGTAGTTCGATACCGTTATAGTGTACGACCTGCTCCGCTAATACGGAAGCGGTATGAAGAAAGAGAAACTAAACCCACAATCGCCATCGGAGACGACAAAGTAAACGAACCTTCAAGAGAAGTTGGATCAGTTGAATCACACTCTTTGAACTTTCGCTCCAGACGCTTTATCCCTTTCAATCCTGAACAGACATCTACAACATTTTCTTCAAAGGTCCATCATGCTTCTCTCTAAGCCGAACTCCATAAACGTATGGAGTTGGGACAAAGAATGAATGAGTTTTATTGTACCACGTAATATTAGCTTTACATCGTCTGTTGGTCATTGCACATTGGGCAGTTCGGAACAAATTTCGGGATAAAATTATTTTGGGGGATATTTTATGTTTTTATGGATTGTTATCATTG
>KB663655.1:3857029-3981499 GCA_000349025.1 Anopheles minimus
CAATATGAAATCTTGCACGCGAGTACAAAAATGTAGGCCAAGTAGGGTTGGAGGGTTGAAAAACGTGTAAAAAACTGCTAGAATTGTCTAGGGGGTGTGTGCGCTGTTTTGACAGGTAGAAGCTGTTTTTTCTATGTATGGCCTTTTTGTCGCGCTATGTCGATTTGGACGGTGAGGATTTGACGTCTCGGGGGCAGGCGAGAAACAAGCATGACCGTCCAAATAGACGTAGCGCGATTTATTTCGCACGATAAAAAGTCCATATAATTTTCATTTTGGAAAAATTAGGCAGTAAAAGACCGGACACTTCGATTTCAATTTAGGATAACCTGGGTTAATATGCACCTCTGAGGCAAAATGCACCTTTTCGAATTACCCTTGAATTACGCGTTTCGGCCGCGAAATAAGTAACTATAACGATAAGAGCGAATTATAACATGTTCACTGACTGGCAAAGTACTTTTCTTTTTCTTTGTTTTTAGTGCATTTTGTAACTTTGTTATGGTGCATTTTACCACATGACAGGAGCAAAAGGTTTTTTATAAATTATACTAACAACTGCTTATTTCTTAATTATAAAAATATTCAAAGTTTGAATTTGATGTCTGGCTTGGATTGTCCTGCAATATAGGATCGAGGGAGATCGGGCAGCGTGATCATGCCTCAATCAGATACAAATTCAATTATGGAACTTTTAAGAAAATGATAATTACTTGCTTGATCATTTAAGAACCAAATTAATTGAAAAAACCACTATCAAATTTGTAAAAAAAAATCATCAGTTTTCTTTAATTGGCGTATATTACGCCAGGTTCCCCTATATGTTTTGAATCACTTTTTAAATCGGATTAAATACCAATTGTTTATTGTATATATCAAAAAAGTGATCGAAAACATTAATTTGTACACTTTAACCAGACTATTTTTTGTTATTGTATGACGGCCAGGCCGTATTAGACTTAGTTTTACCACGTAGCAGGATAGTAAATCACTGCTACGGGGGAGCGGTCCGGATGGGATTTTGGTCCCGGTCTATCGTATGAGAGAGCAGCGCCGATACCACTAAACCACCGGGCCGCCCCTTTAACCAGACTTCAACAACGATCTTTTTTTTACTAAAATGTATTTTCTCCTTAGAACACTTTCTCACTGGATTAAACATAACTCGAAAACCAGCTTGGATTACAGCCATTCCATACGTTTTCTTACAAATCTTCTAGCTGTTAGTACAGCCATTCCATTCGCTTTTCTCACCTGGAACTGACCGGTAGGCTGTTTTCACCTATTATATGCACTGTTGTATATTCCAAAGTTCCAAATCGTCATATTGGGTCGCTTATAGATCCCGTTAGTACTAAAGAATGGCCATTCTATAATGTACCATTACTAATTTAAATATAGTACAATTAAAGGGCAGTGGCAGAGGCGACAACGGCGCTGGTCTCACACGGCAAGACCGGGGTTCAAATCCCATCCGGACCGTTCTCCCCGTACTGAGAACTGACTATCCAACTACGTGGTAATACAAAGTCTCGTAAGCCAGAAGTGGCAGGCATGACCGAGTGAGCAGTCCGTTATTCCAAAGAAGAAGAAGAAGACAAATTGAAACTCGAGTGTAAATAGTTGTAGTTGGCAACGGACAAATGGGGATACTACCTTTTGAATCGCATATGCACACCATTTTTCAACAATGTATGACAGAAACCTCGCTCAACTGCAAACTGCAAAGACGTTTGAAAATGCAGCAGCTGTAAGTGCATGTGCAGTATGTTGTACGATGAAGAGATTTTATATGTTCCCATTTTAATGCAAATGGCTAGATAAAAACAGAGTACGTTATAGTTCCTTTAGTGAATTTCTACTTTCTTTCCTTCGTTAAATTATTTCTAGCACGTTAAATTCTCGAGTAGTTGTTTATTAATCACTAAAATACATTTAGTAAACAGAGAAAATGAATCTGCTAGCAAATAACAAAGAGTTGTTCAGAAATAAAAACACAATTGCCCGTTCGGTAGCGTATTCGCCTGAAATGTGAAGGATAGCATTCATTGTTATGTAGCAGTAAGTATTTTCTAATTGCTTGTTCCCCACATTCCTTACAACAATTCATACCATGCACATTTCATAACGTATTTGTAATGTTTGACTTCACGGCATCATATCATCAATAAACCTCCAGAAATCATTGACTCACATAGAACCTAATATTCATCTTGGGCGGTGCCTCACATAAACATATTGTACACTTCAGTATGACTGATGATGAAACGGCAACCTGAAGTATGCGCAGCTCCATATACACACGATATGCAAACTACGTACATGGCATTGTTTCAGCACAACATAATGCGTAACAAGCGTTTTTCAGTACAGGCTGGTCCAACTAATCAACACAATACGAACATTTATGATATTTTACTTTTGGACTATCGACATGTGAATTAAATTTATATGGCAGTCATACAATACAGTTCTGGTGTGATGTTTGTTCTTTTGTCCAATAGTTAGCAATTTGATATCGTTCTTTGCAAAATGATAAAACTTTAATGAGCCGCAGCAGGTCTACATTAACTTGTCTCTAATAAGCTTTCCATTCCTTCTCGCATCTTGATGTTTTTTTTTTGTTCCACAGAACTTATGCTCTTACAGTGTGCATACATCAGACCTACAGTTGCCGATTCGCGTAGCAGACGAACGGTATGAATTAATAGATTTCTTTTATATATACTCAGAAATTATTGTTTTACAGCCATTACAGCACCACTCTTGCTATGCGCCGTTCATCCCATTACTATTTCCTTTATATGCTTATAATACGGTATAAAATCGTGTGTTCTGTGTAATCCATCTTTTCCCCCATGCGCTGTTTTGCCTTGTTATGTGTTGTTGTATCCAATTGTGCCTGTGCATTTCGCTGAGATCGCTCGTCATTAAATATTGCTGTTTATTTGATGTTTCATACTCCCGTTGGCTTAGCTATGCACAAACATACCTCCATATATTTTTCCACATAATGCCACATATTTAGTTTTATAAGATTTGAATAAGTTTGTCTCTTACACAGTATGTATTGTTGGTTTTATACATGCTCATCATCGCAGTGTCATATATATCGGCAATTTGTGTTGCTCTACATTTCGACATTAAGTAAGTGAACCAAAATGTATGATACCCTGATGAATACTGTGAATGCTGCAAGTGCTATTTCGGCTTGATGTAGAAGACAATCCTGAAGGAAAAATTGTTACTATTCTGAACTTGCTCTCGAAACCATTGGACCAAAATCGAAACAACAAACTGGAAATTTTGTATGTTCTCTATATAGCGTTATACATAAACCATCACATATAATACCATTCATTCCTGACGAACATTACTTGTACAGTAATTGAAAGAAATTGTACGAACCAACAAATATGAAACAAAAACAGATAATTACACTTCTGGTACTAGAAAAAAGCCTTCCCGACGATTTCAACATTCCGAACTCATTTTACATATTATCTTACAGCTTACACAAAGAAAATGTGTGTTCGGATTCGTCATTCACCACTAATTGTCTTTATGAAATTTTGCTACTGCTAATCTTGTTCATTTTTTTCTCTATCGAATGCACATTCCCTTATTAGTATACAACGGTTCGATCGGGAGCCCCCACCAAGAGATTCGATCACCATGCATACACATTTGCCAGAAGTTTGCATGGGTCACCGTTCATTCACCAGTAATTGTATTGTGTACAAGAATAATTTACAATTTGACCTGCCGATCTTACACTGGCTTATAGTGCGCGCCCAATACCGGACACAGTTCGTCTAAACAATCATGCTACCAGTATTCCACATGTTGTTGCCAGTTCAAGCCACAATTTAACGCAATTCGTGCAGTGCCTCGTGAATGCGACGTTATATTATTTATCAATTTTACTACATTTAAAATTGCTCCTACAATCTATTGTTGTATCGGTGTCTGCACGGAAGATGAAAGAAAAATGTATAAACATGTTTTCCCGTTTTCTTCTCCGGAAAATGCAACAAATGTTCTATTTTGTGTTTTACTCTAAACCATTGTATTCACTATCGGCATATGGCTTTTTATTTTCTTTATTATGTTCGACCACCCGATTATTCCATCTGCCTGATATTATTGATTGCACAAGAAGAGTTTCTCTTCCTTACAGATACAATACATGTTGGTTTCATTTAAGTCATGCGTAATAATGTGTTGTTGCTATCCGTTATATAGGATAGAATCATTACTTTAATATCAACACACATGCTGCACTTTAAAGCACGGGGATTTGTTGTTTTTTTTTCATCAACGTTCCATGACTGATTTATGATTAATGAGGAATTCAAGCTGTTTAAAAACTGGTTAGCCCCACGTGTAGCACTGTCGACCACTCGACAGTGAAATAGTTTGTTTTCGTTTTCTAAATAACTTCCTAAACATTATAAGTAATGGCAACATAAAGGAGATTGAAATTTTGCTACTGTAGCACGGACTGATAGTGTGGAACCGGCCATCGCTTTCTGTCTAACTGGACGTTTGAGATAGTGTTTTTTTTTCGTTTGTTTGGTTTTTACTTCTTTCGATTGGTGGTCGACAGTTTTCGACTATCGTGCTTTCCTTTAGCATGAGCCAACATCGTTACAAGCTTCTTATGTGAGTCACCCATTATCCAGCCATGCTGTTGAAGATGCTCACTACTAGTACCACATGATTCTTCCTCCGTTTGTACTGGCATTGTTTGTATCTGTAACGGTTTTTCCACCTCGTGCTGCTTCTTCGTTTTGGACGCTATCCCTATCTTTTTATCAGTTGAACCTGCATTTGTTCGTGATTTTTTAGGCGGCGCCAAGAAATCTGTTACCGTCGAACTCTTTGATTTCGTTTCGTCCTTTTCAGGTTCAGTTACTTCCTGATTGTTGGCATCATCAATTAGGAGCTCTATAGATTTCGTACCTTCTGATTGTTTCTTCTTGCGCCCGCGTTTCTTTCCTGCTGGTGCATTGTTGCTATTCATAGGCTTGCAATGGCGACGACGATCTGCATCTTTAGCGATCTCGTTATGCCCCTTTGTACGACTCGATTGTTCTTCCTTTTCCATATCCTCGTCACTACTGGATGACCAATAATACAGCATATCTCCAGCGTTGCGCTTGCGACGTGGCGTCGTTAACAGTATGCCACTATCTTCTGCATTCAGGAGCGTTGTTTGGAGCTGTTCTATCTTCAAATTGGCTTCGATATCATTCTCCAACAATTTGCGTTTCACTTTTTTGCATTTGATGCTCTGCTCGTAGTCACTATCTGGGTCGTAAGCAATGTTTTTCATCTTTTTTGGTGCCACTTTGCGTTGTTTACCACCCACTGTAGGTGTTTTGCTGGTCCAGTCTTCTTCTGCACATTTGGGTTTTACTTTACTCTTGGTTCCTGTAACTACCTTTGATGATTTGACTGACAATTTACTATTAATATTGTTATTATTATTCATGTTCTTGTTATTGTTGTTGTTTTTGCTACTGGCTGTTACTAATTTCATGTTTGTACCGGCATTGGTGTCAGATATGGTGCAAGTGCTGGCCACTGATTTCGACTCTCTTGGCTCTTTTTCGTTACTATCAGATGTACTTCCAACTTCTGGCAGACTACAGCGTGTTGAAGAATTAAGTTTTTGCTTGAACTTGCTTGTTATGGTTTTTGAAGATATGACTACACTCGATTCTAGTGTGTGTTCATCTAACGATGTTAATTCTAACGCATGTGAAACATCCTCCGCAGAAACATTTGGCGCAAAAGAAGTTTTTCCGTTGCCATCGCTGTAGGACGCGGCTCGAAGCGGCTTACTGTTGGAAGGTGCCGTATTGTCCGTACCCAAAGTTGATCCATGGGCTGCTGGTTTTCGCTTGTTGGTGTTACAACTTTTACCCATTGTTTCCAATATAACACTTTCCATCACCTTTCGAATAGTGTCATCCGTAACCGTTGAGTCAGATTTTGATGGTCTCTTGTCGTTAAGTGAGTGTGTTGCCTTTTTCGTGCTCGCATGCTTATCCAATATGTGGTGTTCAATTCTGTCAACTTCTTTTTCATTTTTTAGGACATCAGTGACAGATGATGGCTGCTTCAAACCGACATCTGATATACAATCCAAATGTCCAGATTTTACGCTTTCTTCCGTTGTTCTGTGCAATGGCATCCTCTTCTTCGACGATGTATTGTCGTTTACCTCATCATCTTCAGTTCGATCGATTAACTTCATTATATCATCCGTTTGAAAGTCTTCAAACTCATCGGAATCCCAAGTTTCCGTGAGGATCTTTTGTTGGCCAGTTCTTCGACGACGTAATCGATCTGTACCCGTATTGGTCGTTGCGAGATCCTTGTGCCCAGGATGATATAGACGGTCGGAATTGCTTGCTTGGTATTCGGCGAGCTTTTCCTTGACAGCGATTGTCGCAACAAGTATTTCTTCTCCAGAAGCTCCAGTGTGTCGAAATTCAGATCCTGGTTCATTGCTCGCCTGAAGTTCATTTGTCGACGCAGCATCATTTTTTAGTGTATCGAACAGTTTATCAAAGTCTTTGACACTTGATTTGCCTGTTGTCGCCGATTTTGCAACGACTGCGATCGTACCGGCAACCTGGTGTGGTACCTCTGCAACAGGGGCATCAGGAGAAGTTGTTGAACACTTGCGTATCCCGGCATCGGTTAAAAGTTTATCTTTAGCTCCACCCTTTTTAAAGATACGACCCATAATCAGACTCTTTTTCTGCACATCCGCGTTGGTTAACTTTTTCGGTGTAGTCTGTTCACTGCTTATGCTACTGTTCTTGTCTTCCTCCTCTTCCTCCTCTTCGCTCATTGTGTTTGTACCGTATACAAAATCATCTCGATCAGAAAAGCTCAAGCTGGACATCTGACTATCCTCGTGTTCTTCCAGCGTGTCAGTGATAGTGGAGTTGTGTTTGATCTGTTGCTGACAACTCTCGTCTGTTTTCGTCATACTTTGATTGTGCGTTGTATTACTGGTTTTCTTTGAAGAATAGGTCGAAGGTAGATCGCCGTCGCATGGTGAATCTTGGAATGCATAAACATCATCCCCTTCATATAGAAACGTATGATCACATTGCAATGCGGCTTCTGCATTTGGAGGAGGATTATTTTTCTCCATTCTTCTCCGATATGGCCCAGTCGTCCATCGGGTCGAAGATTTATTTTGTGACTTTGCCGAGTATTCTCTATTCTTTACACAGCCTATCTTATTCGATGTCATGGACTTTGCATTATTCTGCTCGCAAGCACGTGGTTTTGAGGAATTTGCTTTCATCGCAGTATTACAGTCTTTTTCATTCTTTCCTATCAATTTTGATGAATGTATATCCGATTTGCTATCTATGAACATATCAGTCTCAACCACAGCAAACCCAGCTAGTGTTTCCGGGCAAGCACTAACGCGCTCGTCCACTCTCACTAGAGTAGCAGCGTTGATTTCATCGCTTTGAATTGCAATGCCAAACTCTTTGGGAATGTCACCACACAAAGCAACATCGGCAAGCGTGTCCAGTCGTGATTCTTTGCCAACGCTGACACCTGTATTTACTGTGTTAGTTGACATCACTGTCAAACCAGTCATTGGGATTGATACTTTGAAGTTGTCATATCCTTTCAGCGCTCCTTTAGTTTTAATTTTTGCATTATTGGCATTATTTTTGCTGACACTGTTACTACCAGTACTGCTACTACTACTGCTGCTGCTACTGGTGCTGCTACTGCTGCTACTACAACTAGTGCTAGTAGCAACCGCAGGCAAAGTAGATGATGACTTTATCGAGTTGTGTGGTGAGATATTCCCCGAATCGTTTGCAACAACATACCGTTGCACCATGAAATGTGCAGCCTCACCCAACTCTACAGGGTTTTGCGGATAAGTGGCTTCTTCTTGGTGGATATCTGTTACTTGCGTTGCAACAAACTCTTTCACGAAACATGTGCTCGGAAGAACACCAACGCTTCCAACTGGAAATGTTTGGCTTTGCTCAATTATCGGCAAATGAACGGAAGCGTCAGTGGCGGACAAATGGGTTGCTTCATTTGCAAGAACTGCGCACGGATTGATGGGATCTGAAGCTGAATTTAACAGTTCGTTTGCTTTCAACGAAACAGTTACACGCTTGATTTTATCACTTTCGCCAGCATTAGACTCTTTCAGCATCGAACAACACTCGAAAAAGAGTTTTTCTTCTTGACTGAGTTCCTTTACTGATTGATCATCGTGCAGTTTGCCCTTGTCTGTCATTGCCATCGGCAATGAAGCCATTGCCAAACTGCCATCAGACGCAATTGGAAGGACCTCAGGTGTATCTATACTATTCACACTTAGGTCATCTATTTTGTCCGTTCTTTGGTTATCCTGTCGTTCCTGGTCTGGGTTTAGTTGAAGCTGCATATTTTCGTTAGATGCGTGCAATACATCCTCCTGGCGACGTTCTTGATTCTGTTGCGACACTAGATATTCCTGCTCGGAAAGTTTTGCGATGTGCGAGAGCGTCATGCGATGTTTGTTGTATGCATCCTGTTTTTTGAACATTTTTCGGCACAGATTGCAATTAAAAGATTGCACTGGTTTGTTATTTTCCTCCTGTGTCTTTGCTTGTTGGCGCTTGATCTTGCTGTTCTGGCGCCTAGATTTTCGTCGTTTTCTTCTTACACGCCGGGCGCCCATTCTGGGCATGTTTGACGATGTTGGTATTTCAGTAGTAACACTCATCATATCGTCATCTAAGGCATCAGTGTTGGTGGTACTCTCATCGTCTGCAATAACGGACATAGCCCGTGCTGGGGTGCTCGATGGAGGTTTGGCAAACAGATCGGTCGACTGTAGTGCATTTGCAACTGGTACATTACTACGGGCAGCGAAACAAGCCAAAGACATGTTATCGTCGTCCGAATAATCTGTCGACGCGTTCGATGAATTTGTCGTGTTGTTGATGATATTTTCCACCAATTTCTTTATCGCTTTTGGAGATTCATCTTCATCGTTAGAAAATGAAAATGATTTTCTTGGCAACTGCAGTGGTGATTTTTTCTCGCCTGTTTCGCAACCGGCCATTGTCTGATTTTCGTTTTCTTTTTCTTTTTCCTTGCTTTCATTTGTACTATCTAATGGTTCTTTATGTTGTTTGTGAATTGATGATTCCGGTTGATTTGATACGGTTGCAACATTTACTTTTCTTGGTTTACGCCT
Source organism: Anopheles minimus (assembly GCA_000349025.1). Classification (NCBI taxonomy): domain Eukaryota; kingdom Metazoa; phylum Arthropoda; class Insecta; order Diptera; family Culicidae; genus Anopheles; species Anopheles minimus. Next base: position 3,866,280 of record KB663655.1, read on the forward strand.
TGAACTGTCTATTAGCATAATTTCCTCTTGTATGTTGAACAGTTTGGAAACAGTTTCTGCAATTTGGCTATTTTTCGTCGTTCTTCGCTTTGGAGCATTGGATTCTGAATCAGGTGCATGAAGCAGTAACGATTCTATAAGAGGCTCTGACGTGCCGTTTAGTGGAAGCTGGTTGCGCCGTTTCCAATCACCAGGCCCTGGTGTTTTAGAACGACGATTGTGAGATTTCTGAGACAACGTCTCCTTTTTCTTCTGCAGAACCGTTTTCTCCTCTTCCAGTTTTGGTTGTCTCTCTTGATGGTTATTTTGCTTCAAATCGGCATCTTCATCTTCGTTCTGCAATTCAGTTGGTGGTTGATAAATTGAAGCTCTTCGCTTGTAGATGCGCTTCACTTCATTGCCAATGTCACGCAGATGCTCGTCTTCTAGCAATACTGAACCTAGACATTCTCTAACGTTTTTGGACTCTGTTAAAGAGCGTACACATACAGAAGCTCTCCTAGTACTGATTCTCCGCAAAGGTATTTTTTCTTGAGAAGGGGAGGAAAGGGAAGAATCCACATCATTTTTTAATTTTGTGTCTACTAAGCAGTCAGGCTCGTTCACGATGGCCCTATTTTCCTTTTTATCTACACTATATGAGTCAGCTTCTTTCACTTGTTTTCCTACTACTCCACTAGTTTGATCTTCAACTGGAGCTGGAGGGCCATTGTTGACTTGTAACTGCTGTTTGTTTTCTCTAGCATTCATCTCTTCTTCTCGACGTTTCTGTAAAATTCGTCTACGCGGATCACGAGGCTTCATAGTAGCTTCCACAAGGCTCTCTACTAAATCTAAACCCAATTGCCCTTGGCTTCGCGTGCCTCGCCTCGGTGTCAACATAAGATCGTCCTTGAACGTAACATTGGTTGCTTCTTTTTTCATTTTCTCTTCCTCCTTTTCAACATACTGGGCTAGATCGTAATCCACAAAAACAGATTTACGCCGAGACATTATTCGTTTTGGAGGAGTTAGTGTTGACTTCGCTACAGCTGATGGATCTGCACTTTTACCGGATACTATTTCCGTCAAACGAGAGCTATTAGTTCTTGGCGAAGTCACCGACTCTACATTCTCAATTTTGCTGGTAGATTTGTTTGTCGCACATGCTTCAAGTATTTCTACTGCTGGTGTTGTAGTCCGTTTTCGGGAAAAGCTCTTACGATCTTGGATGTCATCAGTTCGGTCGTTTCCAGCTGCATCCGCATTTGAATCTGAGTTCGTAGACGTTTTTCGTTGTGAATTGTGCGATAGTAGTTCACCGTTGAAAGTTGTTTGTGATTTGGATCGAGTTGCTTTATGACTTGCTACGCCTTGTTCTGTTGAATTTTGCTGCACCTTCGTACTTTCTTGCTTGTCCAACGATGTTTTCTGGGGACATTTGTCGTCCGTAACGATGATAGAACTCACGATAGAATCTTCTTTTCCCTCGTGGATCGGAATATCTTCCTCCTTACTAGCGGATGGTTCGCTGCTGCTAAGTGTGCCATCTGATGATTTATTTTTTATTTCCTTTACTGCCGGCTGCGATGGTTGTTCTTTTTCCTTTGCTTGTCTTTTAGCATTCGGCACTTTTTTAGTTGTTGTGCTTGTCGAAGCAACTGTCTTCGATGATTCTTGCATTACCAACTCTGGCATTCGGGGGTTGGACTTGCGCTTAGCCAGTTGGGGAATCTGTTCCAGTGTAAACTTTACATCAGGCGTCTCACATGTCAAATCATGCAGCAACTTTAGATCATCCAATCTTGATTTGTCAACCTCTTTAAAACTTTCCAACAGCTGGTCCGATAGTATTGAGGCTAATTCGTTTTTTCTCCTTTTACGTACCACCTTCTTCGAAGCCGGCTTTTGCGTGTCAATGCTTACCTGACAATCCACGGTATCAACCGAACCATTTTCTGAAGCAGCATCAATTTTATCTATTGTTTTAATGATGTCTGCAGTTTTAATCGATGGTGATGGTGCAGGTGGTTCTGTCTCCTTGGTGTGGTGATCTTGCTCAAGTGTGTTAGATTCGTTTAACTTGTTGCCAGTATGCGTTAATGGGATGCTGGAATCTTCTCGTTTGTTCTGTAAATGTGCATTATACTCCTTTTGTTTGTTTTGTAATTTTGTTTCCTTTTTATCCTGCACGTTAATTGGAATAGTGGTTGCGGCTTGCTGCTGATGCTCTTCGACATTATGGTGCGATATTGTTTTACTTAAATTTTCCGGTATTTTTAATATTTTTGTCGATATTGGATCAATTTCTTGCACACGTTCTTTTACGTGTTGTTGTTCAGTATCCTTTTCATGCGATACACAACTAGGCATTGAAGAATGTATGTGAGGCCCTTCTGCCGCAGTTGTTAAATTATCGCCCTTGCGTGTGGTTCGTTCATCTATTTTTGCGATATTAGTGCTTTTCTCTATCTCAATCTCTGCCGTTGGAGCAACAGCTTCAATTGTTTTCTGTGTCTCTTCTAGACCGGCTACAATTCTTGCGTCTTTTTCGTGCATCATTTTGTCTATAATTGACTGATTCCAAATCTGTTCCATCAAAGCTTTCCTTTGAAGGTCTGCTACGGATGCTCTGCGTTTCGTAATACGACCGCTTCCTTTGCTCGCGGCAGATAAATTACTTGTTTTTAACGTTTTCATATCAGCTGTTCTTATACCGTCTGTTCTGATATTTGGTGGTGGTGCGTTTATTTGGGAGATTTGTTCCGATTGATGTACGAATCCATTGAGATTTGGACTTTTAGCCGTTGAGGATGGAATGAAATGTGAACTATCGTCAGCGGTGTTGTGATACATATGTGTTCGCAGCGTAGTCGGTTGTGTAGTTTGATTGCAATGCGCATCTGTTCTCAGTTCGAGGCCAGTTGAGAGTGTGTCGCTCTGTGTAGGATGAAATATTTTCTCTAGCAATGTAGCCGAAGCTGAAGCATCTGGTATTTTTAAAGGAGGAATTACGGGAGGTTGCAGATGTGCCGGAAGCCTAACAGCGGCAAGCCGCTGCATATCGATTGGCCCTAACATGGATGTCCCCGGTACTGGTAATAACCCCGGTGCAATGAACGACAGTGACATAGACGCCAACAGATTAGCACTTGTTATGCCAGTGGTACCGGATAGCGCCGACGATGGCGCATTCATAGTGGGAATGATGGGGTGTTGCTGTCTCAAAGTTTTTGCCATGACATCACGGTTGGAGTCATCGGTAGGTACAGGTAGGGGTACAAATACACTTTTACGCCGCGCTCGTTTTAAGGAGTGTATAGCCTGATTCGCTAACGGCGGCATCGGGACTTGTGGAATAATTAGTGTTGTCATGGACGGTGGAGTTTTCTCGGAAGACCCGGGCATTTGTCCTGCCGGTGCGGATAGTTTGTGCAGCGATGATGATGTAACTGAGGACGAAGTCGTCCGTTGTGAACCTCTCATTTGCACCGTATCCAACGGTGATCTCCGCAACGTCGAACAGTATGATGAAACCATTTTATCTTTATGAGATGTTGTTGACAAATCAATGCTTGTGGATGGAATTTGCACATCTTGCATTCGCTCGTGAACAACTGGATTAGATTCGGTAATTGTAACGGATATCCGATTTTCAGCACAAGGACCAGATCGTAAAACTGAAGGTTTACACAGTGGTATTAAATTGTCTCCGGTTGGCTCAGAACGACGAGAAAGAGCACTCGACTCGGAATAGTTACCGTATCCTTGAATCTTTGCGTGACTAGCATCAGAGTGATGCGTGCTGTTGGGTAGAGGCTTAACGAAATTTGAAGAATTATTAGCAAAGGCAATTAAGTTTGCGCTGTGCATTAACGGTGCAGGTTTATCTACTGTTAAATCTGTTGCGCCATGCTCAGCTACCGCTGGTATGTGTTCCGGAACAGGCAACTGTCGCTGCCGTGCCACTATTGTAACGGATGGTACTTCCTTTGTAATAGACGGGCGCGATTGTTTATATTCCACCCGTTCGATTATCAATCCAGGGGGAAGTTTTAACGATGAAAAGTTGCTTGCACCAATTTTTGGTGCAATTGTACTTCCGGAATCTGTCATTGGAGGTGACGTACATTGAATTTTTCGTGCTTTATGTTGATTTGTGTGCGTAGCGGGGCCCTGCGAATGATTAAAATGTGTAGCCAGATTTTCAGCTTTTAAATGATGCGCATGAATCGGTTGCATGGAAGAGGAATTCCCCAAACTTGAGGATTCTTGCTGTGAATGTAACGGTTTAAAAACCGAGCTGGAAGCATGATCCCCTTTCCACAGGGCTTTCACATTTCTTGTGACCCCGCGTCCTATAGGGCTGTTTTTGGACAAATTTAGTGGTTCATCGGGGATTGATTCCGTTGTCGATTCAATCTGTGTCGTCAACCGTTCGAATGTTAACGGTGTAGCTAAGTTAGGCGAACCCGATCGAACGCTATTGACAGTTTTCAGACGAATAGGTGCTGTTTGTGGTGGCAAAACTGTTAAAGCCTGACAATAATCATTCGACCAGCCGGATGATGTTGATACAGGTATTACGTCGCTTGGTGTCGATATTGTTGGTGCAAATGTCTTAGAAATATTGTTTGGTGCAACTGCTGGAAGCAAACACTGTTTGGGGTTATTTTGCACCTTCATTACGGGAATTTCATTATGTTTTGTGAAATTTGAACATTTTTCAGCATTTGATATTGGACAGCTGGTAGTAGTCGTTTGTGTGGCCAACTTCTCAGTCTCTGATGTGGAGCAAGAAACAGGCGGTTCAGTTTGAGGAGCCTCTTCCGTATTACTTTCTTTGTTAAAAAAATCTACTCCCAAACGTTCCGATAGTTTCCCCGTTAACATCGCGATACAATCGTTTAGCTTTTTCTTTCTCCGTTTGCATCCTCCGGACGATTGACCGCCACCTGTACCAACCGATTCATTGTGTTCTCCAGCTGAAGAATACGAACACAACGATTGTTGTGCAGTCTCTGCATACGTAGCATCACTTTTGGTCGGTGTTGCAGGAGGATCTGTTAAATATTGCTTCTTTATGGGTTGATTTGGTGTCACCTGAGTTGCGCTCTGAGAAATCACCATTATCTCAGAGGGTGTTTTTCTCGATCCGGCCTGAGCTTCAACGCTATCAACAGTATGTTCTATCTCTTCAGCCACATTGTTCCGTTCCTGTTCTGTCTTTTCTGCTGTACTTTCCGTCAAAGTTTCAGCTACCGACAGTGAATCTGTTTTACTGCAAGGAATCTGCCCACTACTCCCATCACACACTACTTCCGCTGTGGCACTACCAGTGTCAACCGTATCCTCCTTCGCTACTGTTTCTTTTTCATCCAGCGTTTCACCTTGAAACTTTACCACCGTTGACAATTGTTTCTGTCTCTTCAACATATTTCTCTTATTCAATGCATTTTTACCACGCGTTGATTTACCGCGGATTGATCGCAAGGATAACGATGAGTGACGGATGGAACCCGATGCCGGTAGTAAGCGTTTGCCGCTGCTGCGCAGCATACGGTGTTGTCCGTTAGTTGTGGTTACTCTCATCAGCTGATGTTTGTGTGCTTTCTTCCACCTTAACATTTTAGACTTATTGATCGTTCCTACAAGCTTTCCTCTTTTAATTTTCTCCTTCTCCCTAATCTCCGGATTGTTCTCTAACGCGTGCACCGAATCTTTAGAGCCTCGTTTACCATTTGCATCATTGACTATATTTTCTGACGGTGAAGGTGTTTTTTTGCTAGTTGCTTTTTGTGTCTTGTTCGACGATACATGCAAAGCACTGGTAGCAGATGACGACAAACCTTGTCTTGTTCGTAATTTTGTAGCAGCAGTACCGTGTGAGATTATTTCCCGTTTGGTTGAGGATATTGAGGAAGCTGATAAAATCTTATTACTATCATTATCGTTACCATTGTGTACAGCAGCAGTGTTTTCGGGTGTTAGTTGAACTGCGACCGGTTCATCCAAGCGTACAGGTGACCGTTTTGCACTGTGTCCTTTCTGCTGGGATGCTACGGACGCGGTTGTTGGACAAAAACTCTTCCTTCCCACCACTAGAGATCGCTTGTTGTTTTGTTTCGACGTTGTAGAACTTGTTTGACGAGAGTTGCGTTTTGCGGGAAGATTTGCCAACAGCTTTTTCACTATATCACCTAGAAAGGGAAGGATGTTGGGCAACGATTAGAATATGTCGTTCGATGTGTACCCCAATTTGTAACTTACTATCGTTCTCCTTTGGTTTAGGTGATCTGCGAACCTTTTGGTTCGTATTCACTTTTGAAAGATCGCCGCTGCTTACGGAACTGTTGTTGCTAGTACTGCTGCTGCCACAAGTACTATCGCTGGCACTGCTGACATTGCTGTTGAGGCTTGTATTGTTTAAGCTAGTGTTAGATGCAGCCGCTCCATTTAAACTATGGCTTTCGTCGACAGATGAGACATATCCAGTAGATTCCACCTTTTCCATTACGTTTTGTGCCGATTGAACCATTCGGGGTATCGTTAGCATAGGTGGAGCACAACTAGCACCGTTTCGATTGCCACCTCTTCTTCGTTTCGCACGACGGTACTTCATGCGCTTTTTCGCCTGCAACCACACATAATCATTGGAGCAGTGGAGAATGTGTGCGTATAGCAGGATCTGGTTTTGGCATTCCTTTTGACATTTGCTGCATATTACCGGGCGGGCAACAGTACCGTCGTCCTCATCATCGATTGCAAGTGCGGAACATTGTGTAAGCACGTTCATAGCGTCGGAGCAGGTATCGATGAGAGTACTCGACGCCGTGGTGTTCAGAGAATGGCGCGACGACGACGACGACGAGGCGCTGGTTGACGTCGAAAACGAGGTAGCTTCATTCGACGAAGAATCTTCGTTTTTGATTTCCGTTACAGCATTTATTCTACAAACACCTGCGTGTTGAGAATTCATCCCATGGACAATAGCACTGTTCATGAGTCGCTCGGGATTGCTCATTCGCATGCAATGCATCCGGTGCATCATCAATGCTAGGACAGGGATGAAAAAGTGTTTGTACAATCGTTTCTCGATCAGCTCACGGCCAACGATCTCGTAGAATGTAGAGTGCACATGGGGATGGTGAAAGATTCTGTGCTCCTCTACCTGCTTCAGAGAATTAAACTTCGCACCGCAACCATAACAAATGTAACACCTGGGTCGGGCCCACTCTCCGCTTAACACGACGGGCGCATTTTGATAGTGCCTGTTCAGTTGTATTAGCTGTAGATTGTGCAGGAAATCCGAATTCTTCGATCTGGCCTGTGTGTTGGAATGGTTCGACCATGGTACAAGGGATGTGCTTTGCGCTGGTGGTACGCTGATCAGGTCCTTATCGTCAACTGGCTCTAAGCTTAGACTACTCGTCTCCTCTTCCGTTACATGTTCATCAACCGGTTCAATCTTTATAATGCGCTGGTCGTTCTGTTCTAAATCTATATGCGGTAACAATCGTGCATCAAGAATGTGATCCAACTGCTCAACCATGGCCCGTTTGGCGTGCCGCAAAGTGGCTCCAACTTCTGCTATTACCGTATCTGGTTTGGCAGAATGATCGCCATCCGTGGCAGATGATGGTTGGGGTTGACACTGATCATCGCTCGAACGTAGATGCTGGAAAAGCTCATGCTTCGTCCGCATGGTCAATTGTGTCCACATGTCAAGCTTCGAGAGATCGCGTAGTCCAATAGTGGGTTGTTTGATTTTCTTAACGATTCGCCCATTTTCGTTAACATATTTGTATTTTTTGACAAAGTCCCACTTCCACTTCCAGGAATTCTTTGTAACAGGTTTCTTTGTTTTTACTGACGATCCAGATGAAACGGAAGCCACAGCAGCCGTACTTGTCGTTGGCTTTGGATCCGTGCCATACTGTTCAACGGTTAGTAACGTAGGAAACATGACTGAGACGGCAGGAAGGTTGGTCGCTTCGTGAATTTTACTGTCCGTTGACACGGGACTCTTGACGACAGTGGAACGTACCGCCGGTACCACGGACACTGGACTCATTGGGCTCGGTGCACAGGGAGTAGATGCTTCCAGTTTGCCGTCCAAGTGGCAACTCAAATTATTTTTCACATTTTGCGTGACGGTTTCGTAGAAATCTTCGTCGAATATGCCACTACTGGTTGCTTGCATAGCTGCACTTCCGATAGATGCATTGCTATTTACGCTGCCGGTACTGGTGCCCCAAATACTGTTACAGACAAGGGAACTATTATGCATCGCTCCACGATTGTTCAGCCCACCCGAAGTGTCATTAGTTGACCCGGTAGAAGAGACTGTAGCGCTGCCACTTGCTGTACCATCAGATCCTTTTCCTGATGCTTTGGCTGATTCTGTCGTTTCGATTACCGTACCACCGTCCGCGACGGCCGGCATCGAGTTAGTGTTCAGTGTCGAACGGATGGTTTTCAATTTAGTGATTTTGTTGTAGCAATTTTGTACCGGTTGCACTTCGTCGTTCGACAATATCAAACCCTTTTTCTTTGCGGAAAATTTGCCTAAACATGAAGCCATCGCCGAAGACGTCGATGATGTAGAAGATGCGGATGATGTATCGGAAGCTAACAAGCCAGCATTTGCAGTAGTTGACGCTGCTGCCAATAGCCTCCGGCTCTGACGAGGTAATCTGTGCTGTGTAATGCCCAACCGTGACAGAAGCATCGGTTCTGAATTCCTTCTCAGCAATCGTTCCGACTTTTTGAAGGCCTTATTTTTTGATTTGCCACTCTCCGTATCTTTCTCTGCTGCAGGTGCATTTGCATTACGCAGCGAGGACCTTAAACAGATGTTCTGCACTGCCGATTCTCCCTTGGTGCTACCGCTACTACTACTACTACTACTGCTGCTACTGTTTACCCGATTGGTTAGAACATGACGATCCATCGGTCTGGAACTGAGCTCCAATGGCATTGACAAAGGTTCGGTTGCTTCAGGAGCAACAACACCAGCAGTTTTGAGCGTTTTGCAGTTCACCACGCTTACTACTGGTTGCTGGTGATGCAGTGTACAATTGTTTTGACCGTAGCTGAAGGCTTTCAGGGCGGCTTTCGACTTTGGTCGCCCACTGTTGGTGGACGGGTGCAATGCTTCCATATGCGCTTCCCGTGCCTCATCGTTCGGAAAGCGTAACGTGCAATGTTCGCACGCATAGTACCGATCCGAATGCACGGAGCTCAGGTGCTTGAACAGTTCTGGCAAATTTTCCGAAACCAAATTCAGCGTTTTGCTTTTATGGCAAAAGTGGCAGCTAGAGGAAACGTCGGACCCGTTCAGTGCCGTCGACAGCACACGAGCACTGCTACGCCTGTCCTTTGCTATTCGATGAATTCGATCCGAGTGTTTGATCATCAGTTTTTGGCTGCTAAAGCTTCGGTCGCAGTACAGACATAAAACCTTGTACGCTAAGCTACCATCGTTCGGTGCATCGTGCGCGCTGTCCGAACCTGCAGACGAGCTGTTGTTTCGATCTTGTTCACGTGAAACTGTATCGGTTGGGGTCAGACTGGCGGCATGATCAGGACTCTTCTTAATCACGTTTAACATTTCCAGCACTGATTCCAAACCGCTGAGTGGCAAACTGCAAAGGATGCCCTTACTCGGACGATCGCTTGTCGCTGAAAAACTTTGTTCATTGCTGTCCCACATGCTATCTATGCCGTTGATATTGCGCGACGACGGTAATGTGGAAGTAGTGCCAACAGTTTCATTACGATTCGCTGTCAATAGTCGGTGCGATGTCCTGCGATGAGTTTGTAGATCCGGATCTGCTACGTCCACTTCCGCTGGCGTTGTTTTGGTGGAGGATTCTTGTAACTTGATGGTGGGTTTAGGTGCACTTTCCCGCAGGCTCGGTATCTCCGTGCAGATGTTCTCACCCTGGATGCCGTTTCCAGTGGATAAATCTGGCGGCGACTGCTCCGGATCACCACCAACTGGTAAGCGTATCATTTTAGTCTGTGAACAAAAAACCACGGATGTGATTACAATTGTAAAACGCACTCTTCTGAAACATACTTACCATTTTAACTAGGTTCATAGATGCCTGCTATTAGCCTACTATGTTCAGCATCGGTGACACATTGAACTTTTTTCTCGTCCGGGTCAATGGGAATTATTTGGCTCTGAAAATGTATTTTCACAACACATCAAACTTGGTGCGTCAGTTTGCAGTTCACATGTTTTAAAAGCTTCAACAAACGCAACTGCACAAAACATTTCTGAAATCCATATGTGAATGTACGCCTTGTGGCAGCAAACTTGCTTCCACGGAATTCATTCGAGTTGGTACAGGTTTGGTGTCCCGGATGACCAAACAATGTCACTTCACTGATCCTTGTTCAAGAAACAATCGAGTCACACCTTTTGCAACACACTGTTTTAACTCTTCGTTCTATGCCGTTTGCTACACGCTGCAGAGAGCAAGGTGGAAAAGAAACTGTACACAAAATTACAAAGTGTGTAAATCAAGATGCTTCATTTTAAAGGAAAGCGCATGGACAATCGTTATATTACGCATACGCATCAATACTATACATACTGGGCAGAATATATGATTGCCTACTGCTGCTCCAGATGTAATTGATGTTTTGTTTTACTTTTTTTTGCGTTATTTGCTGCACTGGTACAAACATTTCTACGCGCACACACGTACAAACACAAGCATTGTTTCTTTTATTTGTGTGTTTTTTTTTCCCGTGCAACACTGCCTTCTGTAAACACCCTTTTTCTAAACATGTTTAATATTCGGATACGGCAGTCGACAGTTTTGCACCTTAACTATCGCTGGCAATAATGCGTTGGTGGATGTTTTTGTTGCATTCTAATCCGCATGGAAGAAACTTTCTTTCCCTATATTGCTTACTTTTGCACTTAGATCATGCACAATTTTGGTCGGCTGTTGAAAACAGAAGTGAGCCAAAGTTTGGTGTGCAACCGACTAAAGGGCAAACTTTTTACACATGCATATTTCACATAACGTATGTTGACACATCCTTTACAGCAATAAAAATACGATTTTATCTTGAGCTTTTGGCTCTCTTCTTGTTTAATTATTCCACGACGAGCAAAACGGTAGCCATCTTGCTTTTCTTTTACGATTTTTGGTAGTGGTGTGCGTTCCAGTTCGGAACCATAGCACAAAGGGATAGGGTACAGGACATTACGGAAACTAAATTAAACGTCATTTATCAAAATACAGGAAAATGTAGATTATCCGTGCTCTTCGGGATTCGACCATTACCGAATGAACGGATTGCCCGGATAGCAGATCTCTTTACAATTGTTGATAATTATTAGCGTATAATATATGTAGAAAGGGTTCGTTGTTATATATAAAGCTTTTTACTTCACTTTTTGGGTTTTTGTTGAAAAAGATTTTTTGCTTGAAGTTATTGTATCATTTGCTAATGAAGTCTTTCTTTTTTCCATGTCACCTTTTAATCTGTCATTTTCAAACAGCACGGATATTTTATGCATTCCACTATACAGTTCAGCCATCAACTTGTGATAAATGGTCGACGGCAACGACTAAACAGAATGAAGTTCGTGATTTCTTTTAAGCAGCTTTTAACCAGCTTCTTGAGCTGCTATCTAGTGTGATCAACAACCAACAGAGTAAAATAATAAGTTTCTACCAAAAATACGTGGATTGTTAAAAATGATATATGATCAGATACACGATCCGATCATTCTTAAGTTCAGTATTGTAGACTTGATTTATCACGTAGTTGAATAATCAGTCCATGCTACGGGGGAGCGGTCCGGATGGGATGTTGGTCCCAGTCTGTCGTGTGAGAGACCAGCCACAATGCCACAAACCACCGAACCGCTCCAAATCCACCGCTTCAGTATTTTTTTGCATGAGCATGAATTTGTTGCGTGTATACACGAGCTAATCGGAAAAGGCCTTTCCGGGTGAATTTGGTTGTGAAAGATTTCCCGAAATGACAGTTTTTAAGCCCTGCATTTTTATTCATTTTGTACCTGAAAAAAATACAATTTTATTCGACAGTTTTCTTACTAAAATTTAAATCACGATTCTATAAATTGTGGTGTTATCAAAACGTTTATTATGTACGATTGCTGATGGCGTTTTGGAATGTGCTTGTAAAATCCCGGTGAAATCGTAAGTGTCAGTGAAATGACCGATGTTGTCGCTTGGTGCGCAAAAATGACGTTTATCTCCGTGCCCCTATTTCAAAATGGCCACCAGTGTTGAAAAAAATTGATGGCGTCTATGTTGGCGAGTCCGCTATGAGTGAAATTGTTACCATGATTGAACGTGAAAATATCATTTAAAATATTGCGTAAAGACTCAATTCTTCCGGGTAAATGTTGTGCGTGGTTCATGGTGCATGTTGTGCAGTGAATAGGCAGTACGAACGTGTTTTCCCGGACGGTGTAATGAAAAATTAAGGAAATTGATTGAGTTAGTGCCAGGCGTTTGCATGTTGGGTTTTACGAGGGGTGGGGAGCTCTAGATAAAATGTGTTCCAAAACTGAAATTGAACATTTTACGCTAAATGCAACTGTAGAATTGCATGATAACGCGTTCGGAGATATACAATTCCCATTTGGTGTGAATAATTTCTATTAGTGAGTGCCGTGCCACAACTTTGTGGAAGATAATAAGAGGATGCAGAATAATGACACCAAGCGACGGCTAACAAGGAAATGAAAGATTTTAGTGGCGTTCACTGGTGAAGCGTTTATTTCGTAATATAGCTCGGAAAGTGCTTGGCACATAAGATTTGTTTTGAACAGCTTCATATAAGTATCCATAGTTCAAACCCTACCATGTACACCACATTGGATGGCAATGGAAATAACAAAAAAAAATCCCCATGTATGTGTCGATTAAATCATATTACAGCCAAAATCTCCACGAGTGTAGCATCAATGCGTTCCTTATTGGAGTGATTCGTTCGGTCTGTTTTTATTATCATTCGTTCATCTTTGATTGCAAAAGTTGCTTAAATGGATGTAAGTGGAGTTTCGAACTGAACATTTTTCCATCATATTTGTTTTGGTTTGGTGACAGAGTGAAATTTGGTCTAGCTTATCATGATCCGGGAACAAGAGTACAGGATTGATGGCTGGCGGCTGGCTGTGGGTTATGGGTTTAGTTTCCCTGCATTAACGCAATGTCGCGATGGGAGCAGTAGTGGTGGTGCTATCTCTGTGTAGACAATTGTCCGTTCTGCCCGGTGTATGTATCAACATTAGGCCGCGACGCGTTTGATATTCGACTTCTTTTCTCCATTCAGCTCCGTTGCACGGATTACCGTTCCCCGAACCTCTCACACATTTGATACATATAATTGTGTAGGTGTGTGCATGAATGCGTGTGTTGCGCTTTCTTTTCAATTTGACATCAGAGCGTATACGCGAGAGAATCGTCCAATCGCACACATATACCATCACAATCGCGCACGCATGCTGTTGATGGGAAAACAATACCCGCGCCGCATTATGTGATTTTTTTTTCAATCAACGTTTCTAATGTGCGTGAATGAGCTGTGTGTTGTGTTTCGATGTGTGAGTGTGTGTGGATATTCACTCTTACGTGGTTGCACGTCTTTTTGCGAAAGTGTGCGTGCGAAGTTTGTTAAAAATTATACCGGTGTACCGTGTAGTCCGTAAAAGTAATGCATTCTTTTGCAGGTGTGAAATTATTTATTTAGAAACAAAGGAAATGTTCACAACATTCGAAACGGAAACTCAAGGACAGATCGTTTTTTGAATGGCACATTTGTCTAAAGTAAACAACATACATACAGTTCGATGCGTTCAATGAATACTTGCAGGATTCTAAAAAATGTGTATTGATCAAAGATTTGCCAACACAGGTATGTCCTGCTCTGAATCGGAAAAACAGATTCTAGCAGGCTGCGCAAATGTTAACAACAATAAACATATTTCCTTTCTTAACAGATAAAGGCGCATGGAGATGTTTACAGCATGTTATCATGCATTGCTTATCAGGTTAAGGCGTTTGGAATGTGCAGAAATTTTTTTTTGTGTAGTTAGAAGTTGTACCTCGCCATCATATTTTGGAAAAAAGTATGTCGTGCAGAATATTTGTATGCTAAATATGATGAAGGAAATTCTTTACATCTTTCTTATCCGCATGTTCGCAATGGGAATCAATGCGTCTCCTTTATTCGCGTTCAAATTCGTTTTGAGCGCTTCGGTGGCTCGCCTTTTCTCGCCTTCTATTCTTTCTTTCTTTTTTATTACTCTTGCTCGCTCGCTTGCTCGCACATTTGTTTTATTACATTCGCTCCCACTCTCAATCTGATGCTGCCTTTTTGTATGATGTTGCTTGTTTGCTGTGCCCGCCTGTATACTTTCACACACACACAGGCACACAGACACACATACACACACAGTTTCTGTCGATACGCATACGAAAAATCGAAATAAAAACCCGGTGCATAGCGGCATGGATTAACAAGAGCGTATGGAAAATCCTCTAACAAATGATACTTTTTACATTTTCAACGTTTAACTATAATGTTTTTTGAGAACAAACCGGCGTGGTTTTGATTTTTGTAATGTAATGTTTATTGGCACTCGATGTACGATCACGTGAAATAAGGTGTTGGTGTTGATTAAAAACAGTTTTCAATTCAAAAAAGTTTACATAATTAACAAAACCAGAATGTGCCTAAACTTTGAGATGGTTTTTTTTTATTTGCAAAGTCTTCTCTTCAATTATATGACGATTTTCGTTTTGTATCGAGCAAAATTGGAAATAATTTGCACAATGACTACATGTATAAAAGTAAGAATTTATCTAGTCTTTCACACGGCAGAACCGGTCCAAAATCCCATCCAGACCGTTTACCCCGATCGCAGCACCGACTATCTAGTGGCGAGTTCTGTTGTTTTTTCGAACAAGCATTTCAAGTGGTAGCCACTACTTAGTGATTGTGATTATCATAAAACCAATAATTTAAACAGAAAATGTAAAACATATTCATGTGTGTTGTTTTTTTCTTTTCAGTGTTGAAATAATATTTCGTCCGATAAAAGTGTGAAAGTTAAAGACATATAGAAGCAGCAGCAGCAGCAGCAGAAAAAGAAGTGAAATAATAAATTGTGTTGCGTGAAGTGAACCTATGTGAAGCATATGAAGAAGATCGATGCAACGTACGGATACTAAGCCAACAAAACTGTGCTAGCCGTGTGCATGTGTGCTAGCATCAACAATTACGTTTGGTTGTGTTGTTTTCTAACAGTACGGGACAGGCTGGCGTTCTGTGGCCGGTGCGGGTGCACACTCCTAGGAACTGACATTCTTCCTCAGTAGTTCCGATTTTAGAATATGATAGGTAAGATTACAACGTTATTTATTGCCTTGCTATTCATATTAATGTCAATATGTAACTGTATTATCTGCTTAATCGTAAAACAAATGTTGTCGAAAATATGTTTGAAGATTAATTTGGATAATTTCGACTGCCTATGGGTAAATAAAGTAGAGGAAAACCGCTCAGGAATTGCCCGAAGTATTAATGTCACATAGGAGAAGCACAGAAAACAGACAGAAAGAGCTTTCAATCTTGTATATTGGATGTTAGTCTTGTCCTGCCTTGTGCAGAATATAGAAAAATTGTATAACAAACTTACTCAAAATGAATAAAACAATAAGTAATTTAAGTGAAGTAAGCTTTAGTAAGGAAAATAATAATATTTTTCCATTCACGATGTGCGTCTCTTTCAAGGTTTAAGTCGCCGTGGAGTTAATGCAGGACCGTCATTGAGTTTACCGTCTACACTGGAGGATTCTACGAATAACTGGAAAGGAACACCTTCGGGTCCAACAGATCCCTCGCAGCAAGGTGCAGGCCCGGGAGGAGCCGGTGGTCCCGGTGGCCCTGGAGTGGCCGGTAATGGGGGTCCCGGAGGCCCCGGAGGGCCTGGAGGCCAGGGGCCCGGTGTAAATAGTTTTGGCGGTCCTGGGGGAGCCAATTTCGGTGGTCCAGTGTTTCCGGCCGCAGGTCAAGGTTCTCCAGCGGGAGGATCGGCCTCTAATAGCTATCAAAATCTACCGCCCGGCACTGGTTCGAACACACCGCAATATACTGCATCACCTGCACCGTCGGGATCGTCTACACCCGGACCGGGTCCACCACAGAATGTTGGATCCGGCTTTCCTCCCCCGAATGCGGGTGGTCCAACGGGGCCGGGTGGTCCATATAATGGTCCCGTTGGCGGTGGTCCCGTAGCAGTAGGTCCATTTAGTTCCCCCTCGGCAAACGGTCCTCAGTTTGGACGACCGGGCAGTTCTGGTTCTGCCTTCGGAAGCGGGCCCCATTTCACATCACCAAGTGGGCCCGGCAATTTCGGGGGTCCTCAGTTCGGTATGCCTCCCGGTTCACCCTTTGGCCATGGGCCGAACGGTTCGAATATGGGCGGTCCGATGGGACAAGGTCATCTAATGGGAGGCCCACAACCTGTGGATCGAATGGATCAAAGGTAATGAAGATTTGATATTTTTTCATATTTCTATAACGTCTCATGTATAAACGTTTTTTTATGATTTTTCAATTCGCAGTCAATTGAACGTTCCCAGAAGGCATGCATATTTCGGTCAACCGGATTATAGAATCTATGAACTCAACAAGCGATTACAGCAGCGAACTGAAGTAATTATCCTAAGAAAAGTGTAGTACATTCTTTTGATTACGGTGTACTACATGTTTTTATCTTATTAATCTTTTCCCCAGGAAAGTGATAATTGTTGGTGGGACTCGTTCGCAAATGAGTTTTTCGAAGATGACGCTACATTAACTTTAACCTTTTGTTTGGAGGATGGACCAAAAAGATATAGTGAGCAACAACGATTAGCATTGTCAGGCGTGACGGGAATGTTACTAATACCGATTTGTATCTTTTGATTTTGCAGCTATAGGACGCACATTAATCCCACGATATTTTCGGAGTATTTTCGAAGGCGGTGTGACAGAGTTATACTTTAACTTGCGGCATTCGAAGGAATCGTTTCACAACACATCAATTACACTCGATTGTGATCAATGCACTATGGAAACGATCCATGCGAAACCGATGTACACCAAGGTAAGATCAAGTGAGATGTAAAAGAGTGAAAAACATGTATTAAAGTTGATGATATGCAATAGGTGTTCGAAGGGGTTTCGATTTTATCTGGCAAAGTTTCTGGTCTCAAACGGAAGTTTATTCTATTGTGGAATGACACATGCGCTTCCACACATTCGTGCTTTTTAGTTCATACAGCTCGAATAAAATCAGCAACTCATTTCGAGTTGGGTCTAGAATCTAGATGTCGAACTCGTTTGACCCCGTGGGTCAATTTTCATCTTACGTTCTTTTAACTAAAACAATTAGTACAGGATTATAAAATATCATTAACATTATTCTTTCTTGTACCTATTTCATTTAAAATATTTTTATTTTCTATTCACTTTTAAAGCGACAAAATGCTCCGTTTCTTAAGCTATAATCCGGCTACTTATTTGTCGGTCCATTGCTCCATATTCATGCTGTCAAAATGTACCAGCTCTATCAGCTAGTTTACGATACCTAAGGCAAGAGCAGTGAAACTAGGGAAAGCCTGGTTTTGGCCATCCGACCGTTTTAAGCGACTGGCGGATTGAAGAAGGACTCAAACGGCAGAAGGACGGCAATTTTCGTCGGTAGTGACCAGCGAGATTTATACTGTTATATATTATTATTTATATAATCGCCGCCCGAAAAGTTGCCACCTTCTTTAAAGAGTACTACAAAGATGCGAACGTGGTGTTTTGGCCGAATCTTGCTTCAACACTTGAAGAAATGCGGGGGTTTGTATTCCGGTGGCGTTCAAGCTTGGGAACCCTTCCAACATGCCCAGCTCTGCTCGATCGAGAATTTCTGGGTCAATCAGAAGAGGAGAATACAAATTTAATAAATTCGTGGCCAAAATCGTTTGGTAAAAAGGCTTTCGTGGAATTGAAGAAAATGTCAACAAAATTGTGATTAACATTGCCAAATCTAGGTTCACCTGTCCTACCTTGCGATTGTTTTTGTGTTATGCCAACGACCTTAAATTTTTTTTATCCAGTCTCTTCTCCTAATGACTGTATCATCCGCAAAAACCTTCATTATTCGTGTTTTCATCTGGCGTAACAATAAGCTCGTTCTTATTCCAACCAAGTAAAAAATTATCCAGTTTCTGCCCCTCTAGTATTTATCCTCATACCATCGATCAGGTCCCTGTTGATCGAGTCTTTCTCTGGACAAGAGAGTTTAATCGAGTTGAATCAAGGATCTGGGTGTTTGGCTTAATAAAGGCCTTACATTTTCCAACCACTTCGACTCCCTGGTTGCTAGGGTTCAGAAAACGCTTGGTGTATTGAAGGGCGTTGCCAGTGACTTCTCCGACTCGCTGTGTCTCATGAAGTTGTTTTGCTCCCTGAACAGGTCGATGTTGGATTATTGCTCGGCTATCTGGTCACTCTCAGCCAGGATCCATGTTGATCGAATCGAGAGGGGGAATAGTATCTCTGCACTTCCTCGTTATGAGGATAGATACCGGTTATTAGGCTTGCAGTCCCTAGAAACTCGTCGATCCATTGCCCAAACCTCCTTCTTCAGTGGCCATAACAAATAAGGTGCTTTATTTGTTATTGTGATTCTAAAAATAAGCCCAGAATAAGACGAGAATAAGTCCAATATTTGTCGCGGGTCAGCTTTTGTTTAGATAGTGCGAATTATTTCAGATCTATCTCGGCTTCCTGTCGTCCGACTTCCAAAGTCCTCCGATTTTGGTAGAAAACATCAATACCTCTGTATCAGTGTGTACGAAACACAACTCTGCTATACATTATGTAGCTGCTTTAGTAAATTTAACATTAGTTTAATCTTAATTAACGAATAGTTAATATAATTAGGAACATTGATGAACTTGAACATTGGGAACATGATGCTGTGACTAATTGACTTTATTTTCCCGCAGGTACTCACTGAAGGAAGGCTGATTCTGGAATTCACGTTTGATGATCTAATGCGGATAAAATCATGGCACATGGCAGTCCGAACCCATCGTGAACTGATACCACGATCAGTGATTGCACTCCACAGTCCTCAACCAGACCCTGCAATGTTCGAACAACTTTCGAAGAACATCACCAGACAAGGAATCACTAATTCAACATTAAATTATCTGCGCGTGAGTGGTGATGGTTTTAATGAATACCCCTATCGACATGATTGCGTTATGATCAATGACGCAACATTTCTCCTAATCAAACGCTCTGTACTCCAGTTAATTGATGCGTTTGAAATCTCCCATTTACTTAACACTATTCGGTGGCCCAATGGTGGCAATACGCTCCTATTTTGTTCTGTACATTTAACGCATTTTTTCACTGTTCTCTCACTTTCTAATCGATCTGCAATGCACATTGGGGAATTCGGAATCGTCAGTTGTGTGTGATACTGGAGCCGATGCAGGAGTTGATGTCTAGACATAAAGCGTACGCGTTGAGCCCACGGGATTGCTTGAAAACGACATTGTTCCAAAAGTGGCAACGGATGGTCGCACCGCCGGGTAAGAAAGGAGGTACTTCTTTGTCCATAGTCTGTGTCCATTATAATGTCCATTAATGTGTCAAGTCCATTATAATGTGGCAGTGACGGTTTGTGAATGATAACATAGTGTTGTTGTTTGTATATTTTCATATTTTACTCGTTTGCATTCGAATTACATTTGCAAGAATATGAAACTCTAACATTTTGTATATTGTTCTCTTTCTGGTTCGATGGCATATTGCAAACTAAAAAAAACTGCACATCTGAATATCTAGATGCGCAACGACCAGCAAACAAAAGACGGAAACGTAAGGGCTCCAGTTCTGGTGCGGGAGCAGGTAACGCAGGTCCACAAGTTCCCAGCAAAAAGCGTTCGCCTGGTCCAAATTTTTCGCTGGCGTCTCAGGTAGTGAGTTGATTTTCTCGATTTTTAACAACTTTATTAGAACCGTAGAAATACTCTTTCGACTGATGAGTTACAGCTATAAGCAACATAATTCTAATACCTATGTTTTGTTTAACTCTCGTTTCAATTGCGTCGCTATTTCGTCACTGCGATCCCATCGCGTCGGATTGTGCAAAGGATGTCATGGTGGTTGGGGAACCATCTCTGATGGGCGGTGAGTTTGGTGACGAAGACGAACGGTTGATCACCAGGCTTGAAAATACGCAATACGACGCTGCCAACAATCTCGAGCACGACGGTCACAACGCATTTGGTGGTGGGGGCGGTGGCGGCGGTGGCCACAACGATGGTGGTCCCATGAGCGGTGGCCCAACTTCGTGGCAAGTCGACCGAGGAGGCGGCGGTGGCGCTGTAAACAATTCCGGTGCTGGTGGCCAGGATGGAGGCAAAAAGAGTCCGTCGGTGTCTCAGTGACAAATGTAAAATCCAATGCACTCCACTCTACACGTATCCGCGCACCGTGCGGATAGGAGCGATCCAAGTGCATTGGCGCATTATTACAGCAAATCATCGCTATTGTAACAGTAAGTAGAGTAGCGGAATATCAGCTGCGTGAAAAAAAACCTAGGTTCAATCAATGAACACAAGTATATTTGCATATTTCCTCAATCGGGGGGTTAAATCATGGAAAAGAAACAAAAGAGCATGGGCATAAAATGAAATGGGGGTTTACTGGATGTACACAAGAAAAAAGCATAAAAAATAATGACAGATGTAAGATTTGTGTTCGATTTCCTTTTCATCTAACGATTTTGTATTCCGCATCTCTGCAATTCCGCGTGAGTCTACACATCAACTGAACGCGCAACCTATTTCGAGCCACACCACCCATTACAATCGCTTCTGAACATCCAGCTATGCCTACGGTGCAATAGAATTGTTTGCTCTCGTTCTAAGAGCGAAGAAGAAAGAATGAAAAAACAAACGACAAAAGGTTAGGCTTCACAGTGTTCAGGAAAGCTATTTCACTGGTTGAGGAGGTATTCTGCCGTGTTACCAAACTACTTATTCTTTTAGATATCCTTTCTGCGATGCTACGAAAAAAAAACAATGGACAACCGCGCTAACCAAAACTGTTAATGTGCGAACCCCTACGGCCGCATTTGATCGTGTATTATGCGATGCAAGAGTGTGGTGTAAATGAAATGGAATGGAAATCAGGAATTGCCGTCTTAATTGTTTTTAAAAATAGTATATTATTAATTACGCAACAAAAACGACACATTAAAAAGTAAGGATAATAAACGTTACTGTAACAGGATGGGACGAGTGTGCTGAACAGGAGAAATGATCACTAGCGTGCATGTGCAGCTATTTCAACACACACTGGCAAAGTCTTCGAACTCCCTTAGCACCACAGGTTCGGCTTTCTGTTAAGGGAAAGAGAGAAAAAAAAGAACACGGTTAAGTAAGCTGAGGTATGTAGAGAGCTAAATTTCTTATAGTATATTACATTAACTATAAATACACATAAATGGATAGATAATGCGCGCGTCGTGGCGTTTGCTCTCGAGTGGAAAGCAAATTTCGGGTCGGGCTGTCTATCTAAAAATATCTATACACGCCACTGTGTTTGAATGTGAAAACATGTGGATAATTGTCTATTTTTCTCTCTTGATTTCTTTCAAAATGAATTATTTTGTGAATAGCCAACCTTCGAGCAATATAATTGGCACTCACCCGAAGTGAACAGTTGAACGTCGTGTGCTCACCGTGAAAGTTAATGTACATTTGCACAATCACCATAGACGGCAGATAGTTGAGTTACTGGTGAGTGCGACTCTTTGGTCTGTTTGGATTATTTTTGGGCTTGTAAAAATCTGGCTACCGTATCACGGTACTTCGTTGTTTTGTTTGGGTGAATTTGTTCATGGTTCGCTGGGAAATCTGTGCACAAAACCGATTAGACGTACCCGTGGGGAATTTCCAAACTTTCCCACATGGAGCTATCAATTGAAATACCGCACCCGATGCAAAAAAAAAAAAACATAAACCCCGCTATCCGGATTTTGAAAACATTGTCGAACCATTGTAAAGAAACTCTAATGCTGCATCTCGTATAAACATGTCGGTCCGAATATGTAGATTGTAAATAGTTTTTTAACGCATCAAAAAGAGTAAAAGCAAAACCACGCTAAATTAGAGTTGAAAAACAAAAGGTATCTGAACGAAGGTGATGGCGCGGGGATTGATGATCATCAGTAATTTATTTATATATACTCTAGCATACCCGAAAACTTCGCTCACAAAAGCAGCATGAGCATAAAACCAATTGTACATATGCAAACATAGATATTGGGTGCACCAGGAGATAAAGAAATAGCATCCATAGAAAGCAAAAACGACTTTTGACTTGTTCCATTCAAAGGCGGTATTACATTGAGTACACACAACACAGGTACATTGGAAGCGAAACGTGCAAATACTAATCATCAACGTGAAAGTTTAAAGAAAGTATTCCACTCGGTACAAGCCACCTGTAGAGGGGCACTGTTTCTTGTACTGATGTTTTTGGGTACGGCGAAACGATCGTATTGCGTATGACATGTGCGAATAAATAGAGGTATGTTCCGATTGCAATAAATCGACATCCTTTTATATCACGTTCTAATGAATTTATTTGGTTGAGAACTGAGGGGTGTGCGAATTCTAGCCGGACCAAATCATCTGTCACTTCGATTTGATGCGAGACCATCGCAAATCAGACAACAGCATCAAATACACTCCAGAAAAGGGTGCAAATCAGGTGTACAGACTGGTAAAGGACGGGAAGCAGCATGTACTGGGTTTGGGTAAATGAAGAAACAGAAATAAAATCATATTAATTCCTTTTCACATAACTTTCTCAAACCCCGTAAGCGATTCGCTAAAGTTATTAAGCAATGGTGTGTGATGTAGTCAACTTTGTCAGAACGAACCTAAACAAATGTATTGCAAGTTACGTTGGGTGGAACATTATACCTCTTGATCTGGTTGGCTGTTTGGTTCCGCTAACGATTCTGGTACACAAAAATGGAGAAAGCCTAGTACATGCGATCACGAAATTAGTAATACACTTGAATACATGCAAATGACACAAGAATAAGTACTGAAAGATCACGATCATACGATGATCTTACGCATACCAATTAAAGTGACAAACCTTTTATGTAATGTATGTCAGGCAGTGAGTCCCAAATCTCCTAAGAGTATGAAACGGGAAGTAAATTTTCATAAAAAAGTGGTTCGCCTCCATAGTGTTGGGGTATAAGCGTTCGACCGAACTATGCTCTGAACCGACCATCCCCGCGTAGCAATGATTGACTATCCGGCTGCGTAGCATAACATAAATTAATATACATACGAGTTCAGCATGCCAACATAGAGCAATCGTGACCAGGTATAGGTCACTATGCAACACAAGTTTACAGCAGAAAATGGATATGAGGAATGGAGTAAACATGAGATATTCACTAAGTGAATCACTCGGGAGGATAACATAAGTTCTGAACGCGTATTACTTGAGATCCTCAATGAGCATGGACACAAACCTAAATGTCTCCAAAAAACAAAAACAAAAACATTGAAATGTTAAAAGAAGGTGATGCCAGTGTGTGAGCATAACAATCTTTTGATATAACTGTAAAAAACACACAAATATAGTAATTTCACTGACACCGTCGTATAGGCCGAGGAGCGAGTAGTAGCGTTTCAGTGTGGAATACGACATACATGGGAATAGGCTTGCACTGGTGTAAAACATAGTATAATAGTATCATCTAATTTAAGGTAAAATTGAGGCGTAAACTCGACATAAATGCAGCATATAAAACACAAGTTCTAGCATTCAGTAAACAGAAATAAAGAAGGAGTAGGATAAAGGTAAATGGGATTATAGAACCTGTTGGCAAACGGGGTTTTGTGAATGAGTAACGCACGGTTGATAGTTATGGAGCAGAGGTGGTGGTGGTGGTAGTGGTTTGATTGTCGGTATATGTGCGTGCGTGTGTACATTAAACAAAAGGATATTCACAATCCTGCGGTAAAGGACATTTCACAGATAATAGTTCGTTGAAAGAGTGTGAACTTGATTAAATCATGATTGTCGAGTGAGGGCGTGCTCCTGTTTGTGTATGTATGAAAGAACGAAGAGACAGGAGCAAAAGTGTATAAGAAATTGAATGCAAGCACAGGAACGCGATAGGAAAATTGAAGAAAATCCGAAAAACAACACTGTCAGTATTTGTTATGTAAACAATCATAAGAAGACAAGAGTGATCATTATGGGCAAATTATTATTTTTACGTGTATATCTTAATATAATTACGATGATTATTATAACAATTGTAATATAAAGAAAAAAAAGGAATAACAAAAAATGTTAGTAAATCATGATTTTACGCGATAAAGACTTATTGTGTTATATTGCAAACTCTGCTGACAGTCGTTTTTCGCGGTGTGTTTGCGTCTATTACCATGATAATAACCCTATAAACATTGATAATTTTATGAGCAATTTTGTAAGTGAAATCTATTGGGTATAGTGCCCAAAAGCTTTTAGTTTTTTTTTATGGTGGAAAACTCGTAGACATTGCTGTGATGATCAGTGATCATTTGTACAGGTTTTAATCAATTCATTGGGCATTAGAAAAAGAGATCGTTCTGATTGTTTTCAAGTGCAAATGTATCCAAATGTGGTGCTTTGAATTTAGTGGAATTCGGAATGCTACCAGAACGAATTTTAAACTGAATATGATATAATAATCAATTCAGCCTGCTGCAGAAGTCCGATGAACCGTTCACGGTCGAGCGCCTTCGTCTGCCAATCCATTATCTTGGCCTTCGCCACTCTTAACACCATCAATCCACTTCATGTGGACGGCCTAAAAAGAGTTTACGGGCTATCCAGGACGTATGTCTATTAAGTCCATCCCCATGATCTGTACATGATCATCCTAAAATGATCGTACGTGTAAGGTTCAAATTATGATGTGTTGATGTCCGTAAGCCCGTTATGGCGGTCCGGTGGCCGAGGAGATAAGCGGCGCCGGTCTCATACGGCAGGACCGGGGTTCAAATCCCATCTGGACCGTTCCCCCGTAGACCCCGACTGACTATCCAACTACGTGGTATTAATAAGTCTCGTAAGCCAGAAATGGCAGGCATGACCGAGTAGGTCGTTAGGCCAAAGAAGAAGAAGATGTCCGTAAGAAAGACTACGGGAATCGCAGACGTTGGCTCTCGGCCTTTAGT
The DNA here is from genome assembly GCA_000349025.1 of Anopheles minimus. NCBI lineage: Eukaryota > Metazoa > Arthropoda > Insecta > Diptera > Culicidae > Anopheles > Anopheles minimus. The sequence continues at coordinate 3,891,584 of KB663655.1, forward strand.
GATTCAGAGGACTCCTATAGCGAGTAATAGAAAAAGCTGTTGTGCCTGATAAGCTAGACTCCGATCAATGCTTTCATCGGATCGGATGATCTTTGTGTGAATTTCTATCAGTGATAGTGGCTGGTAGTGAATCCACAAAGAAACATGAAAAACTGGAAATGCCCTATGATACCTTCTAGATCATGAGGCTGTAATAATTGTTTTCGATTGTTTGGATGTGCGCCTAAATGTGTTATGTTGCAATCTTTCATTGGTTTAAGCCACAGAATTACACTAAGCATAGTTGACTTGTCGATGTTCGAAGAGACATTTTGATTTATTGTTGACTGTGTTGACTTAGATTGTGTTTCGCTCCAATTGTCCATGGTGCAGGCAGAGGAAATACGATGGTCATTTCGCTCTCTGTGCAACGGGGCATTTTGTTAGGGGGGGTTTTTTGTTCTTCACATTTACCAAGCGTAGTTGATGCCGAGTCCGTTGCTGTAGGTCATGTGGGCAACAGCCGGGGCAGCAGAATAGGCAACGCCAAGCAGTGCTGGGGACTTAACGACCGGGGCAGCGTACGCCGGATGGGCGTATCCCGCATGAGCGTAAGCCGGAGCGATGGCATGTGGGTAAGCGGCGGCAATGTGGCCAACAGCGACACCCGGGTTGCTCACGCGCACATCGGACTTGCTGACGGACGAGTACGGGGTATCGATGGTCTTCGAGTAGGTCGAGATTTGGCCAAGGTTTCCGTAGCTGCGCAAGATGTTCGACTGCTGGCTGGTGATGGCGGGTGTGTGGATTCCGGCGTAGGTTGGGCCAGCCGGGTTCAGGGTGTAAGCGGCCTGAGCTACAGCGATGGCTGCAAGGAGTGCGACGAACTAGATAACGAAACGAGACAAATTTAATCAAACCACTATCCTTCTGATCGTTCGTTAATAACTTTTGTAAAAGCTCACTTACTCGGAACATTTTGGTGGCGTTGGGGAATAAATAGAATAAATAACTGACAACGGTGTGAAAGCTTGGAGCGCTGTTCTAAAACTGATAACTGAAGAGGAGAATGCATATCGCTTTTATAGTGCCCAAAGGGGGTACTGCTAAAACCAAGTGCATAGAGAATGCTAGAGTCTAGTGTTGAGTGTGTTGTTGTTGTTTTTTTTTGCTACATTCATGCCAGTCCCTTAAGCATATTCTTGCAAGTACGACCCACAGGTCATACACGCACTTGTGGTGCGTAGTGAAAGGGTACACGAGGTTCAATTTGGATGTTTGGTCTTGTGCTAGGTACATGAATCACTTTTACTAGTTATATAGGTGTGTTACATACACATTATGTTGGTTTTTATGTTTTTTTTTCGAATAAACAATGATTAATCACGAAACATTCGCTTTGGTTACTGCTTCTCGAAGCTACATACAATCCAAAAAATAATAAACTATAAAAGAGACTTTTTTGGACCGTAAGATTAAAATTGAACTTGAATGAGTTCATCATTCACTATTATCTATAACCAAATTATTGCCGAATTCTCTCACAGACCCTTAAATTGTTTCTTGCCCTATATTCCTTGTGAAGTGCTCTTGGTTTCGTTCTTCTAGTTTTATTGCAATCCTTAAACACTTTTTCACATGGATTCACATAAGCCAACCCGCTCTCCAAGACTTGTGCATATGGATATTGTTTACACTGTACAAACGCAACTAACTGCGCTGATCTTGCATTATTGTGTCGAACCGGTTTTTGTGCGAAAATCGTAACGCAACTGCAGCAAAATGCAGCATTCAAACGGCTCATGGTTTGACCTTGTTGCAGTTCGTCAGTAAACCAGACATCGACCAATCTGAAACATATGGTGCTTCTAAGTGAGTGTGCAATGTCGTCAAACTGTAGCGAGGCGTGGCACTTTATGTATAACAACGAAAAAAAAACATACATGTCGATTACCCATTATACCCCCTCAAACAGTTGGCTTACTTACGAAGGGAGCAAACGATCGTACTGCAGAGATTGAAATGCGTAAACGCATAAAAAAGGAGCTGCAGGCTGAACGTTTTTAATGATAATGAAAATCTTATAAATTCAAACGGAACCTATGCACACGCGAGAGAAACGATAAGATACTACTTACTTACTTACTGAGATAGTCATACTTCATTACACCGAAATTTATGACGTTGTCGTTTGCAAAGGTTTTACTAGGAAGTGCACGTGTTGCGATTACATCGATCGAACGATCGTGGTAGGTGTGGATTTCGGTTGACTAGTGGTAAAAGCGCCGATTTTTAACACGACCAAAATCCCATCCAGACCGTTCCCCCTTTTTTTGTTATTGTATTGTTTTTTTTTTTTTAATTTGTATTGTATTTTCTTATTGTATTGTTATTGATAACGAGCTGGTATTACACTTATTTCACCTCGTAGCCGAATAGTCAAGTCTTTGATACGGGAGAATGGTCAGGGTGGGATATCGGTCCTTGTATCGTGTGAAGGCTCCGGGCCTCCACTGACTATAGTTTTGCGAGTAGGGGAAAGTTGGTAAAGTAAGACACGTTAAGAATAATTAGGAAAATCTCTAGATATAGAAATGCAGTAACCATGCAAGACTTATTTTACATCCTTAGTTAAACAAACTAATAATTAATACATTGAAATACCATGCATTTTTATTTGCAAAAACATGCTTCGTTTCATTCAGTTTTGATTTGTTCGGGAAAGACAGACGACCTACAGAAAACATTGAAATTTTTTAAATTTAATTGTATTTTAACTTGATGTACTATATTACGTTGTTTGGCACATATTTAAATGGGCTATTCATGTACAGCTGTAATATTTATTCAGTAGTAATAAGCTGAAAATATAGCCATTCTTGTTATGGGTGCACGGTACGGATGGGATTTTTTGTACCGGTTCTATCATGTATAAGGCCGGCACAGTGGCCACTATCCCAGCAAGTAATTATGATTTGATGACAACTTCTCTTCTTCTTTGGTGTAGCGACCTACCTACTCCGTCATGCCTACGATTTCTGACTTACTAGACTTCACTATGGGAAAAGGGTCCGGTTGGGATTCGAACTCCGGTCCTACCGTTCAAGACCGGCACCGCTGTCTCCTCTGCCACCGGACCGCTCTAGATTATCAGATAGATAATCAATTAATATATAATTATCAGAAACACTTGCGTCCGTCTTTCCCACTTTGGCGCCTTTTGTTCAAACCAACAGATTACCAAATATTCAATTGATATCATTACCAATTCTCCACCAGTTTTATGCTCTGTATTCAGGACTATTCGCTATCATTGGATACTAGCCACAAGTACAACCTATTCTAGAAATATCATTAAATTTCATGAACCAGCGTGCAAACAGCGAAAAATTTTAATTTGTTAGCAAATTCAACATTTTGCATAAGACATGTTCATCTACGATCTTAAATTTTGTTTTACACGTTCAGTTTTGATACTGTATTGTTGAAATTTTCCAAAATAATGCTTATTTATTAATTATAAGAAGTATCTATCTTCCTTATAGAGTCCGTTCTACCCTACTTTCCCCTAAATATAAATTGAGAAGGCGAGAAATGGCAAGCCGTGGCCATAATTACCTCTTTTTGCAGCTAAAGAGAATGAAATGTTCCTTATCTATTGCTCTACGACGGATATTGGTGTTGCCCCAATAAGCAGTGGCTTTAAAACATGGTTCCCATCACGGATTTTGGTTTGCACATGTCGTATTACCAGATCTTATATTTTTCTTTTTAGCTCAGATGTAACGTATTCTGTAACTAAGCGTTTGAAAAAATGGGAAATTAGTGCTCGAAATTCAAAAAAGAACCTTTCGAGCAGCTGCTACACGCCGGAAAATCCGGGCACGGTTAATCGGTGCGAACCAGCAGCACGGATGAACGTGATTTTATTGTAGAAAAGGTGATGTAAATAGGATGTAAAAAAGAATCCAGAAGAAATTTTGAAGAGTGTACATAATTAATTGAAAGTGTTCAGTCAGGCGTCAACTTAAAGAAACAACGCATGATTTGTTTGCAAGTTCGGCAGTGTTTGATGGGACAATAGCAGATACAAGCGTGTTACATCTCGGCATCGCATTGCGACAAACAAGTGATAGCAGGTTAACTCGGATTGCAAATCGGTGGGGGATTTTTTTTTGTTTTAGTCTCGTAATCTTGCAACCCAGCCGTTCCTGATCGTGGCACTGTGTGGTGATAAAAGTGAGGAATAGAAATGGCGACTGGCACGATGAGAACGATACCCTTTATTCGTAATTCCTTGTTTTGGTTAATACTGCTGTCACTGTACCAGCAGTATGTTTGCGAAAAAGGTAGGCATCTGTGTTAACCCCTAAAATAGGCAATGATCGCGCTATAAGCCACCTAGGCAGCAAAGTGCATCGAATATAGCTCATTCGTAAACAACGCAATATTCCTCTTCTGGTTCCTTCTAGTGCCTCGAAAATATCTGCAGACCGATTTATCTGCGTTGGGAAGTAGTTTTTCAGTGCCAGTATCAGTTCCAGCACCGAGCAAAGCGAATGACACAGCGCTCGTGCCAGACGTGGGAGGAGCGGCTTCCAACCGATCGGTTGTGCCGTTGGATGAGAGCAAGAAAAGTTTTGCTAAGCTAAAACTGTACCAGGAGCAATTGAATGGCAAAAAAGCACCGTCCTTGGCGGGATCGGTGAGCATAAACGAGGACACTACACATCTGCTCGGATTCAATGGTACTGGCCAGCGGAAAGAGTACGCGATCGATGGGGACAGTGTTAATAAAACGGCACTTAATAGCTCGACCAAGCTGTTGGGAGCGGCTGGACTTAACACGTCACTGTTGCAAGTGAGTTCGATATCGGGTTTGGCAATTTGTTAACGGTTTGCGGTTTGTTGCCGAACATTGGTGGAACTAATTTTCGCACTTTTCAACAGGAATCTCCCGGACGTGACCCTATTAGTGATGCAATCAACATTGATACGATCGAACGCACGGAGGCGGAATTGAACAGTACACTACAGGAGCATAACATTACAAAAACGTTCGAGGATAACCATCTGTACTACAAGAGCACTTGGTCAACCGATCAAGCCATGAGTGACGAATTTTGGAAAAAAATAACCACCAACTTAACCGTCAATATGCTGCTTTCCAACTCCCATCGCCGGGCAACCGTATGTATTCTTTGCTTTAACGCCACCGAATTGTTTTGCATCTTATGTATGACACCGTTTGGGATCGTAACTGATCGTTCGGTTGTCTCGTGTTCGTAGGGAACATGGAAAAAATTATTTTATCTTTTTACAATTAAAACTATCGTAATATAAGTGTGAGTACGTACTCATGCAGAATAGTTACATATTTTACAAGATATTTCATATTTATCGTATGTTTAGTGAACACTTTCAACATAAATCCACAGTGAAAATGTAGAATCGTTCTCAGGTAATGGACGCTTGAAGCGATCTAGGCCACTTTATACTTTAGTTCCAATTTGTGTATAAATTTTGTATCTTTTTGTTATTTGATCGATTTGATCTCAAATTTGATTCAATTATCAGTGTCCGGTTTTTCATGGCGAAAGAATACAAACTCGTCTACTATTCTACCTTTTGAGCCACCCTGCTTTCGGTACTCAAAGTTACCAAGCTACACATTTAATCTAATAAATTTTTATTAAAATTCATATTGTTTTATGAATAATAGATGAATGGAAAGGATATGAATTAGTTTTGAGAAGGAGATAATCAAATTTTCCAGTAGTTATATTTTGCAAATTGTTTCCGAAGTTTTAGCTGGTCATTTTAATTCCTATTTGATATATTTTGATTTGATATCCATTTTTAGTATTTTTAGTAACCTATATACTGTATTGTAATGTGATCGTACACTGGTTTGAACTTCGCGTATCGCGTCGCGCACACGTCACACTTTTCCATCTGTTGCCGTTACTCAGATGGCTATACTCACACTTAGTCGTTCAGGCAATCATAGAAATCTGAAGATATATTTATATGACTGATGTTGGAGACACTGAGGCCTTACCTTGGGTAGGGGGACACTCAAAGCTCTTGAAAGAAGAACACAGAGGAGTTTAGTTTATACCTCCAGCCTGACGGTGTCTCCGACTGCACTCTGACTGACCTCCCGTCCAGGTTAAATAATCTTTATTTATATTCAGTTTCTTAACACTTTTTCCTATCTATTTAGTATGGTTTTATATAACATTATTATTTGTCAATTCTATATCCGTCAACTTATGGTTCATATTTTTACTTCCTGCATACAAAGTTTTTCTTTCCGAGCCGCTGAGCTTTTCTTCGAGTTGTTTGTTTTGGAACACGTGTACTCATCGCGGGCAATCGGTTGTTATGCTAAAGTGCTGACTTGGTTATCTTAACAGAAGGTTATTTGTTGATACAATTAGTCATGTTTCCGCATTAGTCATTTGTTTTGTAAACGGTGCAACTTTGGTTTTCTTTAATTTAAGTGGGCTACTGTGCCTTGGTTTCGGTTCTTCTGCTATTTGGGTCATTAGCATTTCGCGTTGCGAAATGCGCTTCTTTCAGTCACGTGATCTACTATTGATAATTGTACTTTACTTGAACAAATTTAACTTATGGTAAAATGTTTAGCAGATATGCTACAGTATTTGTCTGCTGCTAGTCGAAAACTCTTCGTCTGGTGTTAATTAAAACGTCAGTTGGTGTTAATTAAAATGATACTGTTCATTTCAGACAAAATTAACTTTGATTTTGAATAAAAATTATCCAATAGGTTGTAAAACTTTCTAAACTATTTTATTTATCTACATATAACAAAGTTTTAATTCGATCGTATCCTATAATTGACAGTTGCCATAGTATTATTCCTTCGCAAATATTTTATTTTATCTTACTTTTTTACTTTCTCTTCTAGACTATGCTTTTGTCGTTCGATTTTCCATTCTATGGTTTTCCCATTCGAAATATTACAATTGCGAGCGGAGGGTTCTTGTATACAGGAGACTACGTGCATTCGTGGCTAGCGTCAACACAGTATATAGCTCCCTTAATGGCGAACTTTGACACGGCATTATCCAATAGCTCCCTTGTGAAATATCGTGATGATGGTAAAGCAAAAAAAGCCACAATTCAACAGTTTTGCATGCTCTGCATGTGATACAATTAGCCTGCCATTCGGACATTATATATGCATACTTCCTGCTTTCTTGTTTTTTAGGTGAAACCTTTATTGTAGTCTGGGAGAACGTTATACTTCAGGATCGTCCAAACAACGGAACATTTACCTTCAGTGTCACGCTGAACAAATCGGGTGATATTGTGTTTGCCTACAAAAAAATTCCCATCAGCATCCAGCAGATATTCGAAAACCCGCTTACGAAAAACCACCCAGTGAAGATAGGGCTTTCCGACGCGTACATAATTGATAAAACAATAATGCGTAAGTATAAGTGAAATTAATCGTGCAAAATTTTACACGGATAGTCAATTTGAGGCATACAAAGTATGTATTACTGAGTGATTTGGAATGAAAATCGTATGGATAGTTTTATTAACACTAGAAAGTTCAAGCTAAGAAATATGACACTTCGACCGGACCAGTCAAAATGACTTGTGGTTTTAGCGGGCGGAATCATTCGATTTTTTGTTTATTTTCTAGTCTTGATTATCCACAAACCAACATTATTCCACTTTAGAAATCCTAAACCAGTCAAAACGACTGGTGAGTTGTTCTAGTGTTAAATTGCATAATGTCTAATTTGAATTCGATATTACATTATGGCCCTTGAAACAATTCATCATTTGTTTGTGTTAAACGGTCAGATGCTATAAAATCTATCATACCACGTAGCCTGATTCAGCTGCTTTAAACTTGTAGATATTAAAATAATGTGTAATTTATTTCGAATATCCTTATCGATAGCTTCACATGAAACCAGGCAACCAACAATCACTAGTACAAAAATTGATATTGGAAGCTTGGTTTTGTGTCAAACAACAGAGAATATCCTTGGCATATAATTGCAAACTGCCAGGTCCAGGGGAAATATTCCGTGGTGGGCGGTCCGGTGGCCGAGTCGTTACCGGCGCTGGTTCCACACGGCAAGACCGGGGTTCAAAGCCCATCCGGACCGTTCCCCCGTAGTGTGGACTGACTATCCAACTACGTGATAATAAAAAGTCTCGTAAGCCAGAAATGGCAGACATGACCGAGTAGGTCGTTAGGCCGAAGAAGAAGAAGATTCCGTGGTGAAATTAACACTAGTGTTTCTTACCAAACAGGTTCCTTTATTCCAAAGATGTACAAATACGTGAGCGCAAACCAATAAAGGAACGTTGTTTATACAGAGTTTATTTTATTGCAGGTACGAAACAGAAAACCATCTACGAATACCATCGTGTGAATTTTGGCCAAACTGAAGTGCAAAATGATACCATTATTACATTATCTGCACTGCCTACATGCTTCTCGTTTAAAGATTGTGAATCTTGCATCACGCACGAGGGAGCGGATTTTGAGGTAAGCTCGATGTTCCGCACATTCATGCGTAGCAATGATATTGTTAAAACATACTGTGTGGTTTTGATTTCAGTGCCTATGGTGTCCAACGATTAATCGGTGTTCCACTGGTACGGATCGGAAAAGACAAGACTGGGTACATAAAGGTAAAGCACGTCGAAAGTTCGTGTAGATCGCGCACGGTACATTTGGTTAAACTCATTTCTGTTATCTGTTTTGCAGGGTGTGATACAACAATGATTTCCGAGGCTTTACGCTGTCCGGCACTTGGCCAGAAGGGTAATAACTATGGCGAAACAGTGGAAGCTACAACCAAGAATGCGCCTAATAGATACAACAGCACCAACAACTTCCGCGATAATCAACAACCAGGGCAAGATCGGAAACCGGATCAAAGCGGTACTTCGAATGGAGTAACGATGAATGGAACCGACAGCTATAGGGGTGCCAAAAAAGATGACATTGTCAACAAAACGCATGTATATCATACGACTGACATGCACAGTGAGTCCAGTAATAAGCTACTGGTGTCGTTGTTGGTTTTTCTCGGGATCGTGTCGGTGTCCGGCTGTTGGGTATTATACGCATACCGGAACCCCCATACAAAGAGTGGTCAGCTATTAATTAGGGTAAGTACATGGCAAACGAAACCATTTTATATATGTTCCATAACAACAAGCATTCGGAAAAGGTTTGCATTATTAACATTCAATGGCTTAAATTAACATGTTGTATATTATCTTTCTCTCAAATGCTTTCGATGGTGTCACGATACCTTCGTTTCCGTAATCAAGATTGTCAAATCGAAAAAGGTTTGTAGTCATATGTTATTTTAACTGAACTGCACGGACATCTCACTTGGTAACTGATCAATGGGGCTAACTTTTTGTGTTTCATTCAAACTAAAGACATTTTTCATCTGGGAATTATTACTCCACAAGCTAACAGGCCAGGAATCAACTCGACGTGAAACTTAATTTACCAAAAATGCTCAAGAGATAGAGATACAAACATTTTTAAATGCCGTTAAAGATGTTAAAGTATGTAGTTGTACGAAAAAAATAGCAGATGATGATTACATTCGTTCACTATGCCAGAAACAACCCAACAGATTTGGGTTCTGTTAAAGCTTCGTTATTTAATTTTTTTGACCGTTTTTTAATGTTCATATCATTTTTACTTCTTATTCTTCTAAATATATTTTTACTAAGTATGTCTAAGTAAGTAAATATTAAAATTCAAAGTATGACAAATAGCTTTTTAAAATGTAATAAAAATAATTAATACATCAATTTCAGGCTATTCTTCATTATATATGTTAGTCCAGATAGTTACGTTGCGGCACTAAAACAGTTTTTTGTACTATGAACCACGTAAAATTAGACGGAAATATGTGAAAAAATATGAAAATATCTGGAGTAGATTTTCACACAAATCGTACAAGCCATGTTTGTATCTATCTCTTGAAGATTTTAAGTAAAGTGTCAATACAGTTGTGGTACGCTCTGTAGTTTTAATAGTGGACTGATACTTATGCGACATTTTACAATAGTAAAGCAGCGTTTTCAATTGAAACAAAACTAATTTTTGCGTTACATGCTACAAATTGGCAGTTTGTTGTGTCCGCTTAAATTGGTGATGCATATTACTAATGATTTTTTTTTATCAAACTTTGTTGAAAATATGATTAAATGCATCGCTATTATTTAGGGATGGGTGCCGTAATGTAGAAACAAATATACACAAGAAATAATAATATAATTTGTCGTTCGTTTCATTATAGTACCGTCCCAATAAATGGTTATGGCGACGTGGTGAGGCACGGTATACTGCAGCTTCCATCCACATGTGAGAATGCGACTTACGTTGAATCCCCCGGTGTCCATGAAAAAATCCGTCCACTTATTCTCGTCACGCAATACTTTCATTTGCATTCATTAATGTTCTGTCAAACTGTTTTAGCAAAACTGCAGGATGCTTTTTACTTGCTAGCATGTTATTTTACTATGTTAGTTGGTTTTATCTTCCATTTTACAAAAAACAAACAAACACAGGAAAAAAGTTACTCGTTTTGTTTAGCATTTTCTCTTTGGGCGTCCAGCTTGTGCCGTGTGTATAAGTCGATCAATAGCATCACATAAATTATTCTGGCTATTCTGGTGAAATATGATTTAATTTAAACAGAACAAAATCCATCATGAGAACAAGCGCATTTGCAAGACCAAGTAGCTTCCCGATATGTGCTGATAAAATTGTGTGATATCTGCGGACGTCGCTGTGTGTAAGCACACTTTCATACTTAAAAACGATACAGCCCTTCCGTTTGCCTCCGGTTTAGGTGGAATCATTCAATACAATGGTATTAATTCGTCCAGCAACCTGGTATGTTAACAAGCATCGGGAAATAACAAGCGTAAGCCATGCCACATTTGCGTTCTGCAATCCAACTTCCTTTTCTCGAATAGCACTGATTGATATTGTTTAGAACAATGAAGTAAAGAGAGCAACCGTAGCAAAATGTGTAACACAAAATTTAGTTTCGTAACATTTTTGATGCGCACGGTATGATTTTCTGTTAGAAAACCGCTTTAGTCTAGGGATTCTTGTTCGAGAAACTACAAATACAGTAAAACGAATTGAAAATGAGCAAAAACGAAAAAAACTAAAATTAAGCAAACTGTGACTCATAATCTCTGAAAGTTTCGTGCAACATTTATAATACTATTGAGCATAAATTATCGTTAAAATTGTTATTAAATAATCGTAATACTGAGTTGATAACTTTTGATGAATCTCTCTGTTTGAAATTGTTGCAAAATCTTACTTCTTTGTATTTTTATTTAACGTAAACACAATGTGCGCTGTCATGAAACCGTCCTATTCCAAGTGGTAGCAAGGTGCAATAAAATATATTATTAATACTGTGGAATTATCCTATTAAAAAGGTGGTTGAAGAAGAATTACGCCTACAGTTCAGATTTGTCTTAGCAAACAAGCTAACCTCTCGTTCTACAATTCTCATTCCCAGCTTTATAAAACCACATTAACAAAAAACCCTCAGTCATGCGAAATGTTAACAGAAACATTATTACGGAAATAGCTACAGTATGTCAGTACTTCATGTCAATTATAGGAAAACATTTGTTGCTGCTCAATTTTCGCAAAGGATTATTGCACACTCATACATAGCTCCATGTGAGGCAATTTGAAAAAAAAGACCCAATTGAAACACTTACTAAGACATTAGGAAAAGACGTATTGAATACATAGTTTGTTTGTTTTTTTTTTAATGATTTTAAGCAAGGCAGTTTGCCGTTATTGTATGGTATTGTTCAGTGTTTGGTTAAGACAAATTTTATAACTGAAAGACCATGTGACACAAATTTACAAAAAACATGTATGTGAAAAATGTAGATCATAAAAATGGCAAGTGCCTTACGGGGGGAGGTAGCAATTGAAGTGTAATACTCATACGCATAAACTACACACGTAAATTCTTACACAAAAATAAACAAAACATTCTGACGGAAAAGACCTTGAACGTGAGCTTCAACAAAACCACCATAAATATATTATTTTATTGGAAATGATATATGCTAGTTAGTAGTATCATATGAATGGCAATCATTATTAACGTCATCATAAAATAAATATTCATAATGGATGAAAATCACTGGTGTATTATTGTATGCATGTTACATACACTTTTTCTTTTTGTGATACCTATCCTTTGGATTTCGACTAATTGTATTGCATTATTAAATTAAATTGAATTCAAAATTATCAAACTATGAAAAGTTTTACGAGTAGATTGCAGAATTTTCATTATGTTTGCGGGAAAATAACTATAATAAATGTAGAAATCTGTAGGAATAGGTAGTCAAATATTTGACGTTTAACTTCGGGGTTTGATGAAGGTTAAGTTTATTATTTACTACTTATTTACTTATTACTTACTTATTTACTAACATAACGTGTGGTAAAGATATCGGTCGTAACTAGAACGAAGTGCTCTCATGTGCTTACGTTATCCATTTAAAATGCCGATTGTTAAGTGGGCAACATTAAATGATTCCGAAAGTAGCTTCTGACTGAAGTTTAACTATTTAACCCGATTTGTAAAATGCGTACCTACTCGGCGCTAATACCGCTTTGCGGTCTCTCTAATCTCTACATCTTAGTCTGGAGTACACTTCTGTCCTTATGGACTGCCTTAACACCAGAACTACCTGATCAATCATTTTGGCTGTTCCGATACCTTTCAATCACATTTATTTCATCACGTTAAACAATTCTACCAATGTTAATGCATGACTTTTACACATCCAATTGAATGGTAATTTGTAAGTATTCCAAAAAATGTTAACAATCTATTGGGACCAGTCATTTTGACTGGAATTTTTGTCGAATGATAAACAGTGTGGTTCTGCGCAAAATATTAATAAAAAATGTGCATGATAATCACAAACAGACGCAATAAGGCGACTTTTTCAAAATAGCAGAGGAAAAAAATGTTTTACAGTTTGATGAAGAGTCACTTTCAGTATTTGATAAAAAGGTAGAACAGAGTCCCCATTCATTCGTTAGACTGGACACTTCTATTTCAATTGATATTTTTTGATCAATTTTTAAATCGGTTATCATTAACGTTATGAGACTTTTTGATGTACTGGTTGTTATTTGATCGTTTTAAAATATTCTAAACGATCTTTACATACTGTTTACAGCATGAAAAGTGATGCAAAACGTTATCATGTGCACCAGACTCCAAGAATGAACATTTTTTAGTGATTTAATTGTTGTTTCACATCAGAACATGTCATACTATTCATGAACATGAAGCATTACTCAAACACTAGCCGTCGATAGGACCATTCCGTCTCCTTTCAAACAAGCCCACTCGGACTAGCGGTAAGAGATTTTTACTTATTTTATACGATTTTGTCTATTCAAATGCTCCTGATCGCTCCTAGTAATTCCCCTTATCTCTAATGAAAACCATCAGGCTCGGGTCTGTCATTAGACTTTCAAAATTAGTTGTTTTAAATTATATAAAATGATAAAATTTTAATCGCAAATGGAAATTAAAGTGTAATGTGTACACTGACCCTGATCACTACAAGCGTTCATTGGCAGTCAACGGATGAATGGGAACTCCATTTTACATTTTTACCCAACATTTTACTGTAAAAACCACCCATCAACCAATTGGAATTACGACGGTGCTGCTAATTCTTGCAATATGTTGTGTTATTACGGTTGTAAGAAATAGGTTTCATGAAATTAGATTTAGGATCAACCGTCGGCATGAAATATTTCACTGAATTTCAAAAACTGGACTAGATAAAATTAGGACGAAGTGATCTAGAGCGGATAGAAATGAACTCGAATGAATTATGTAATGGATGGATTGTAATGTACTCAATGACAAATGAATACACAGTAGCAAATTGAAAGACGCGAAGATAACATCCTTTCTTTCGGACTCCGTGATATCACGCCCAGTACTTAAGTGAGTTTTGCTCACAACGGTGGTCCAGCAAATCAAACATAAGCCTAAAACTTCAAACAAGTATGAAAATAACCAATAAACACCAATCATTTTGACTGGTCGCGGTAGGGTGGCAAGCGTCAATTTCCCGGTAGTTCTAGTATTAACAGGCTTGACGGACAGGGTCGTCCGGAACCCATCACATGACATGACCTGTCCATCGGATCTTCTTCGATCTTTGCAGTGTCTCTTCCATCTTTCTCCCACAAATGCTCAGCGAACACTTATTGGGAACATTTTTCCTTACGAACGCGATTAAGTGAGTTCATGTTTTCAGGAATGCTCATCTCACAGAGCCGTTTGTGAGTAGTGAAATTAGTAAGTTTCTATATATGTTGGTACTCGAGTTACATATTCAAATAAAGTAAATAAGCTTTATTCACGTCCTCTGAGACTTGATACTTTTGTGCTTCGAAATATCTGGAAAGAGCTGCTCAAAATTTTGTTGCAATACAAAATCGTATGGAAGCTTTTGTAGGAGCGATAGTTATGCAATAATAGAAGTGGTATCGGTGCCGGTCTTTCACACGACGGACTTTGACCAAAATCCCATCCCCGTAGCAAGGGCTGACTATCCGGGTACGTGGTGAAATTTGTCTAATACGGCCGACATACAATAAAAAAAAAGGTTAATATCCTGTTTGTGGTTTTTATCTCCTCGGGGCTAATGTTTATTCCATGTTCCCACAGGATCAATTTAAATTCTTGTTGAAACTCATGGAATTTCTTCCCTTTTTCCCTGCATTCTGATTGATGCCAGACTTCCGTTTCATTTATCGTTTTTTTCACCTCTTCATATGCGTCTATGTATCTTATTTTGTTTTCCAACTCAGTGTCTGATACTATACCCTGTTTAGTCAATCCATCAGCTCCTAATGTGGTAACATAAACCTATGTGGGCGGGAATGCACCATATTTCAGATTTAATTTTTCCTCCTATTTTCAGTATATTGTACACGTTTTCTTCTATTTCTATCTCATTTCTTGAGTTTTTGAGTATTTCACAGCTTGCTAAGCTATCCGTGAATATCGTAGGGTTTGTCATTTTTTATTTTTCTTCTAATTTCATGGCTTCTTCTATTGCAGTCAACTCTATGCTTGTAATACTAGCATTGTTTGTGGCTTTGATACTGTGGAACCAATTCTCATTTTCTCTTTGTTTGTATATATATTCATATTTCACATTGATCTCTTTGCTTACTGCCATATGTATATAAGTTGTTTCTAATTTTCATACGTTCGTTTATGTTTTCTATCACAATTAGTTTTGTTATTATTTTGTTTCTGTTTTTCTTCTCGTCTAGTCTGTCTTTTATGCTAGTATTTATCTTTTTATCTGTTTTTTGGTTCAGGAGTGGGTGGTTCCGTTTTTTCTGAAGCCGAATGGTTTGGTTCAGTACTTCTGAGTTGCTAATTTTAATTATAGTGTTAATTAGAGATATGATTGTATAGTTTTCTACCTTCTCTTTCGGTTCGGTTTTTGAATGGCTATTGCTGTTATCCTTATGAGTCCTTTATTCATCTTCCCTTTTTCCGTGTATGAGTCCTGGAAGCTCTATACCGTTTATATCGTGTTTTTATTTTTCCCATAATTTTTTTCGAGAAGTCGTCTAGTAGCTTCTTCGTTATTGTGTATTATGTTTTCCTCCCTTCGAGTTTCTTCTTTACTTTTTACTAGAACCCATAGCTCTTTTGTTGTGGTGTTTTTATTTATTTGTTCTATTGTTTTTCGGTAGAATTTTTTCTTGTTTCTTTTTTCATTTTAGCGCTGCTGTGGTTTTTCTATATGCTATACCATCAATCATATTTTTTGAGAGGTTGTATTTTTTCTTGCATTGTTTCGTTCTTCTAGCGCATTTTTTAATTCTTTGTCCTACCACGCTTTGGGTTCATGTTTTATTTTTTTAAAATTATGTTTTCTATTTCTTTGGTTATCTGTTGGATGGTTTTTAGCTTGTCTTGTTTTAGTATCCTGAGGGTATTTTTTGTATCCTTAGGGTTTTAGTTATCTAGTATTTTTTGTTTGTTCACTATTGTTTTTTGGTGATTTCTTATAATTTAGTTTGTAGTTATGTCTATTATTCTGTGGTAACTATTACCTATTTGTTTTTCAATTATCTTTCTTTTTATTCTACTAACTTGGTCTACCTATTTATTCTACTAACTAGTAACTAGGTCTAGGTTAACTAATTCCTAAATCGATGCTCTATGCTGTTTTTTTCTGGCGTGTTTGTTTTTTCTGTTGGTGTTGTGTTATTTTGAGCGTTTTGTTCTCTGTTGTTTCATTTTTTACTTTTTATTCTTGTTTTCTTTTGTTTCATTTTTCTCTTTTGTTTCATTTCTTTCGAATTTGTGTTGAGAATTTTGTTTGTGTATTTTTGTTTTGTATTGACTGTATGGTTATTGTCATTTGAGCGTAGGATGTCTGTGGCTTAGTGTGTGTGTTTTGGTATGTTAGGGCATTGTGTCCTGCGGATCCTTCTGGCCTCTCCGTATGTCACTCTATTTATTGTTTTTATTTTTTGGATTTCTACCTCATTGAGGAATACTAGGCAATTGTTTTTTCCAGTGTATGGTGTCCTTCACCGCATGAAATACATTTTACACGATTGCACTAATCTTCGGGTATGGGTTTACTGCAATTAGCGGATGTTTTCTCTCGTTTACACCACTTCATAGTATGACCAATTCGCACACAGTTACCGCAACGCATAGGTTTTGGTATATACGTTTCCACTCTTAGTAGATATAAACCGAATTCAATATTTCTTGGCACTTATGTGGTGTTGAAAGCGACTATGGGCTGTGCGCGTGTTTATCACTTTGCTATCCATCTTCCTCTTCATTACATTAACCTCCGTCATTTTTTTTCCACTAGTCCTTCTTTTATGTCCTCTTCACTCATGAACTCGATGTCAGGACGTCTGATCAGACCTCTGCATGTGTGCAGTGTAGGGTGCTCGATCAGTTTCATTTTTTGCTCACCGATTCTCTTCATGCCCATCAGTCTTTGTGCGCTTCCCCCTCCCCTCTCTGGGGTCCCTCTCTGGGGTCGTCGAACCCCATGGTTGGTGGTTTCACTTCTTTCGGTTTCCTATTTCATTTCTTCTTCTGTGGGAAATTCACTTTCTGCCAGAAAATTTTATTTTCCACGTTGTTAAACTTCCTTTTGTTCGCTTGTACTTTATTCCGATTCTCTCAGTTCGGAACGTCTTTCCTCTTCGGTGTCCAACTGACGTGTGCTCCACCACTACTTCAAAATGTTTTTTTTCTCTATCTCTATCTTCAGCTGCACATAAGTGGTGTGGATAGGAGATCGCGACTTCCAGCTACGAGCCAAAGCAATAACAACGCAACCTTCATGGGGCCGCTTGGCCATAGATCTCGGATTCATCTCCTGAGCCCTGGAACAAAGGCTTCTGGTTCTACGGTTGAACCTCTGTTCGAGTTGAATCTGTTGAATAGTTACCCAGAATTAGGCAGTAAGATTGCTTGCACATTGAGCGATAAGACTGAGCTAGATGGTTTTCTGTGTTATTTGAAAGAAAAAATGGATCGGAAATATCCATCAGACAGAAATGAAATAGAACGGCAGTTGGTTGCCGTGGTGGATAATTTTTGTGATGTATGATGAAGCTTTGTTCACACGAAAAAAAGGAATAAGTTAGTTAAAAGGGATGGATTTAAGACTATTTCGGTTAAGATTCAAATTGGGTGCATGGATAAAATAAAAAAGGTTATTGGGTAACAAAGGATGAGCAGACAATCCGACTTATAAACCAATATTGAATCTAGCGAACAGTTTTTTTTTTCTTGTGGTCAGGACATTAATTTCGCCAACCGGTCTTTCTACAGTCTGAGGAAACTTCTCTTCTCAAAACATCTGTCGCGACGGTCGAAAAGCTGGGGTTGTATAGAACTAATGTAATTCCAGCACTCACATACTCCTCTGAGATTAGGATTTTGTCCAAAGGTGACGAAACCCCCTTTATCCGCATTCGAGAAAAAAATCTCAGAAGGATTTTTGGCCCTGTATGTGTGGAAGGACAATGGAGGAGCCGTTACAATGAGGAGCTCTTTGAGTTGTTTGACGAACTCACCGTTGTACAACGCATTAGACTCTTCAGGTTGTGGTTGGTTTGTCATGTCATGAGAATGACACAGGATGACCAAAACGTTTTAGGCCGCCAGCATGGACAGAGGACGCTTGCTAGGCCCAAACCGAGGTGGAGCGATGACGACGATACGTTCGACTCGAAGGCCGGGATAATGGATTGGCAGACGAAGCAGCTTGACCGCGAGCGGTTCAGAGGACTTCTGCAGCAGGCCAAGACAGCGAAGCAGTTGTAGCGCCGGAGAAGTAATTAACGAGGACAATACTTGAATTTATTGTTTCATTCTCTATTTCAAATATGGGCTCCCAGGACATTTGTAACGTTTATACTTATTGGTGTATACCCTCTTTCGGCATAGGTTCAAGATTGGTTTATTTTTTGTCCTTCCGCACTTATGGCGACAAAAACGAACCTTCTGAGTTCTCGTCTATTATGATGCTTACGGTCCCGAATGCATGGAACATATCTTGTTTGAGTGTCC
This sequence comes from Anopheles minimus, assembly GCA_000349025.1. NCBI lineage: Eukaryota > Metazoa > Arthropoda > Insecta > Diptera > Culicidae > Anopheles > Anopheles minimus. The sequence continues at coordinate 3,910,249 of KB663655.1, forward strand.
GAGGTTTCAATTCATTAATGTGTTCCGGCCGCGGAAACTGGTCCAATCTTGCTGGGACAATAAGGATAAATAAGGAGGCGAGGCAGTGGTACGCATTGAGTGTGGCCCAGGTGCTCAATTCGATGTCGACTCACCGAACCGTCCCACTGGCGGCAGTGAAGCACCACTCACATCTGGAGGAATTACATCAATTACTGCATCAGGTTATTGAAAGTAATTAACAGCGTTTGCGTAAGTAGGGCGTCAAGCTAATGTCACTAAGTAGTACTCGCGCGACGATGAGACGTGTCCTTTAAGGAGATAACAGTCTATTCCATCCATTTCTGAAGTAATACACTAGCTGGTAACCTGGAAATGTTTGGCGAACCCTCATGGAGGTTTTAGTCAGTAAAAATCTCACAGTACTGACGTCCGTTGGTCACGTATAGTGGACGAGAATCTGCTATCACTAGCTTTATTAATCGTTCAAGTTTTCAATAGTTACTGAGAGTTAAGCTCAGTCCGCTACACAGACACGGATCGCATACAAACTCTTCGTAGTTGTGCGAACCAGCCTTAGAGGTCGCGTTATTGAAAAACACATGTACAGGTCGCGCGTAGAGCCACGTCCGACCCTGGAATGCTGTGCTATTCGATTGTCACTCGTATTATCGATGCCCCATCACCGATGCGATAAGAGATTTCAGCGAAGATAACATCCGGATAAAGAAACAAGGAGAGCGGGACGACCATATTCCCCACACATCAGATGCTGTCAGTTCCCAGACAGCATTGAGTGTGGGGAATAGGGTGCGTACTTACAGGCCACAACGATAAGAAACTACACCGCTTTTCTGTATGAATGATACCGACGTAACTAAAATTGATCTGTACTATTTTTCCAACTGTTACAATCTTCGGTATTCGACACCGAATGTTAATGAACCCTGAGTTGTCTGCTTAGTAATTTGGGGAAGGTTTAGATACGCCGTCAAAAAAAAGTTGTATATTGCGAAAAATCTAAAGTACAGTAGATGTAGCTGTCCCAGGAAAGATCCGACAAATGAGTACGAACGATGATGTAGGCGATTCGTGTAACCATTTAATAGTGATGATTCGAGATATGATTGTCCAGTAGTAATAACAATAGAAGTTCAAGTCCGGGGTCAATTATTTTCCTCAGATTCACTGAGAACAAAATGTTAATTACCTTTTTTGTCCCTCAGGGACAGCGGTTGTGTAACGGGCCGCTTAAGGCCTAGGTTAATGCCTCGTAACTCAATGCTTAGAAAACTAGATCTAGACTAGAAGCAATCAGTGAAGCATCAGACACGAAGCCAATGTGATAAGTCTATCTATTGATGTTGGGGTCCCAACCTTGATTACGCTTAGGGCCTTCCAAGACTTCAAACCGACACTTATCAGGGGGTGGAAACTTGGCTGAACTGATAGCTAATTCCAATTAACGTAAATGGTGATGGCCAGATAGGTAGTCTGAACCCTAAAGTCGTCTAAAACCTCTTCGATCATGAATAAAAAATCATCGGCTGTAATATCATTATTGAAGAGATGTGCAACATATTCGAACAAAGGTTGTTCAAGCCAGAGGGGTAGATCCAAAAGCGGATAGAGTCGATAGCAACGTTGGTCTTTACACGGCAGGACCGGGGATCTAATCCCATCCGCATCGATCCCACGTAGGTAGATTTTTTCTTTTTGCTTTTCTTATCACGATTCACCGAGAACTAATAAAAGTGCTAGAGATAATTATATAGTTTGGTTACTCAGGGTGTAAACCAAACTATATAATTATTTTTATTTTAAATTGTTAATCCGAAACATAATCAAGCTTAAAATTAAACTAACCCTAAGAAATGTCGTATGAGAGCACTGAATCGCGTGAGAACTGATAAATAAGAGATCGAACTCGACAATTGTGTCAAGCTCGAGGGCTGTTGTAGCTGTGTTGCCAAATTGATTTATAGCAAGTCTATAACAAAATCTGAAATATGAAATGAGATTATATTACAATTGCACCATATGCTTTAAATTATTATTCACTTCAAAGGAAGAAGAAGGAGTGAGTCATTAGTCGGCACAAGGAGTGAGAGTCAAGGGTTGAAGCGCAAAGGAGTAATTAAAGGATTACTTTGAAGTATTTTTTTTCATAAAGAATGAGTCAAAGATTTCAAACCTTGTAACCACACTTTCACTTTGTTTCAACTCTTTGAAAAGAGTGATTATGGCCATCTCCTCAACGTACATAATAGATTAGCCTTTTGAAATCTGAAATAAGTTGGTAAGTTTGATACTCACTTTTATTGTAACGGAATGCGCAACTGGTGCACTGAACGCTAGTCGAAGCCATAAACCATTGTCGCAAAATTTTAATTTAAAAAGACAATTTTATTTCTCTGATACAGAACTTTGAAACGAATATACATGTGTCATTCATTCTATCCATTCATTTAGGAATTCATTACGATCGTGGTCCATTATTATGTTAAGGTTCATAACAGCACAGTTGATCTGACTACGACAAGTGTTTATGGACATGTACCATACTATTCCTGTTTCGTAAAATATTGTTACATTTTTCTCACTGTAATAACTAAACAGTACGAAGTGGTAAATGATACAATTGATATTCAGCAATACGCAACAAAACAAGTGCCATTATCCTTTTTAACACGTATGACATTTCTGCCACATTTTTTCTAATGTTTTGCGGTTTGTTATGGCTTAAGAAAATCGACCTGGTGGTGCAGCTGTTGCTAAATAATTTGTACTATAGAATTTACTGTAAGGATGCAAGTATGCTCGCGAAACAATAAAACTAATTGCATTGCACAGGTGGTGTTTACTTAAAAACTTGTGCGACTGATTGTCGGTATACTGTTAAGTTTGCAATTAGGAAGAATACAAATTTACCACTCGCTACAAAATGCAATATAGAACTGGGTAGAAGCGAAAGGTCTAAATAAAACGAAATTCTGTGGTAAATAAGTTTATTATGTGCAGATCATAAAATAATTTTAAAATTTAAACGTTTCTGTTAGGTTTAGACTTAATCTTGTAACAGAAAGCCAAACACCCCGCAAGGTTTACAAATGAATGCAATAAATATACTAGTCACAGCCTTTTGAATGAAAAGCTGTTCTTACTTGAGGAATCATCAGCTAATGTGGTTGTAAGTAATTATTTCCGGCTATTTACAAAACCTTACAAAAAGTAGTTAAAATTTAAGATAATGTGCAATTGATTCTACTTTGCAACGATCTAGACTGTGTTTTTTCTTTGGTTTAGGGTGTTTTTTTGCATCTGTAATAACGACATAGTAACTTGCGTTTGTTTGGTGTAGCATGGGTTTGTGGCATAATTTGTTTAATCAGTTGAAACGATTTTGTTGTTGTTGAATATTTTGTATTAAACTCGATACACTATTTTTGGTTACCATGGTTATTTTACGCTGTTTAGTTTTACGTTCTCTCTACGCAATGTAGTCAACTTCAGCAAAAAAGTGTGTTTGAAATTCTTAGTTTTTAAAATTTAGTTATCCTATTGTAGCTAAAATTTGGTTTTTCCTACGCACAAAGTATTTTGCGATAAGAATTTTTAAATTGTGCGTGTATGATTTTTTTTTGTCGATTCTACAAATATTGTCTATCAAGGTAACAAATTAAAAATTAACGCAAGTTTGTTTACGGTAGATGTACATGTTTCACAGATAATGTAAAATTAAATAATGAACCACAATTATTCCTGTACTTTTTTTTCCCCCAAATTGGTTAGCTCACATTATCGCAATTGTTTTGTGTCTAGAGTAATTTCTATTCAGTTCGGACACTACATTTTTTATCAAGTAAATCTTATAGGTTTTGTTGATTTTTGAAACACTCAAATCTACTCATTCATTTGCAGTAGGAATGGCCGGAATGTACTGCTATAACGTATGCACAAAAATGGACTGCTTTTGAAGACTTGTAATAGCGAGTCAATAAATTGTGAAAGTCGACGGATGTGGCCGAACGTATACATTACGTCATTCAAGCATTTCCTGTTTTTTCCAACAGGGCGTAGGTCTCGTAGTAATTTAAGAAAGGAGGATCAATACGATAGCTAGAAGTCGGACCTGGTCCTGTCTCTCGTACCAAATTCTGAGGTGCGTACCTCATATTAATTCAGTCATCAGCAGTGTTGCGGAATAGGTGATCGCTGGTCTAATATGATCTTGCCTCGAAAAGTAGTCTCTCCCTTCAACCTCTTCCGACATTCAGTTCCTATTTTAATGGGCAAGCTAACATTTATGTTAGGGGAGATTTTCAAAAACGTATCGGACTAGAATTCTACAACATTTTTCTTTTTGGGACAGCGTAGATCGTTGGCTGCTGCTCCTTTGCTTCTGTTGTTTCATGTTTCCATGGTGTAGATCTGACCCTTAGAGGGGCGAACAGCTTCCGTTTCGTTTGATGGTCTGTTTCGAAGCAAATGTTTCATGGAACATAGCAAAATCGTCTAATATTCCTGATAGATGCGACTGACAGAACTTTTGTGGGCAAATTTAGAACGAAGATGAATTTTAACTCAAAAATTTTCATTACTGAAATTACTCGATCGCCAAGGTTATCGATTTATTTACCAAAAATTAACATTTTTATTACTTTCGTCTGTCTATGAAATGTTTCCAGGTAGTTGCCACAGTCTTACGCAGTCTGGACATCGATGCAGAGAAGACAGAGTAAAGATTTTATTCGAGAATTTTTTTTAAATATTTTGTTTAAATTTTGCTTAATCACCATCTTTTGAATCGTTCCTAAGAGTCTATTGTTTTAATGCATGCGTTATTTATTCTAGGGATACCTATACAAGATTTGCTTCAAAATTAAACCTTTATGTGGAAACGATAGAAGTTTTTTGAAGTTTTCAAAGACCACTTACAGTCACTGCACTATTTGCTTCTAATATATTTTATAATACCCTTGGTATTATGTGATCGGACTACAGGGGGGAAAACACAGACAACGAAACCCAGAATTCATAGTGAACCTGTCTTAGATGTAAATATTGCGGACCTACAAGACTGTTAAACTCGAGGGACTGACTCTTTAGATCAACTAACGTGTTTATTTTATAATTTGTAATAAACCACCTCTGTTGAGGATAATCGATCCAGTAGTATAGCACAATCAAATAGGAAGTGTATTTTTGTTTTAGTTTAATAAAAGCAACATAAAAATTTTAGTTGAATATAATAACCCAAATCGCCATAAAATTTGCAACACAAGATGACAAACAAAACCTAAAATCGTCGATCAAGAAGGTTAAAAATATCCGCATCGGTTTTATCACATACTTATGTGATGGGAAAATATGATTGCATGAGAACTGGAACATTATACTTAACCATAAATATCACTGTTTAATGGAAAGATTTATCAGTGATTCGTTTGCTTCTACGTTTGAATGGCATGCAGTGCTGTACATGCACTTTTGCTTCTCAAGCGTAATTTCTAATTGCCTTTCCATAACCCTACGGTATACGTATTCTTGTTTCCATCATCGTCCAGTTCTTGGTCTTGTTTCCGGTCGGTTGTTGCTAATTACGGTGAGTATCATTTGATCAGAAATTTAAACTTTTTTCTTGAATGGTACATCAAAGCTCCACAAACATCCACGACTTAAATATGAATGTTGGGCACAACATTTTCCGAACCTCCGTGCGTTTTGCTTTTTAAAATTTCATGCTCAGTTTTAGCTTGGCGTAACCAATTTTTAAGATCTCGAGTCTTCTCGAGTAGAGTGATAGTGTAATGATGCTGATTTTGCACATAGTTCGACATTGGTTGGTGGGCGCCGGCGAAAATAGCGCTTGTTGTTTGGTTAAAGGATGGCGTTGCTGTTGTTTGGGGTAGAACTATGTCGCAGCACTGTTTACCAGCCGCTGTATTGTACTGTACCGTAGCGGTGTTGTTAAGAAAATCCATTTCATCGAACCTCATTACAGGTGGGCCACCATTGGTTGGATCTGGAAAAAAATGTTTGCAATCATAAATTTTGAGCGAAACGCTAAATATTGAAAAAACTCGGGCTAATAAAGTACAATCGTTATAGCAAGTAGGGGAAAGTATGGTAAAATGGACACTTTGGGTACGCTGGACACTTTTTCATAATTAATGCACAGTAAAAGTAGTTTTAGTATATTTTAACAATGCAGTATCAAATATGAATGTGTAAAACAACATTTAAAAAATTAGATGGACATGTTATATGAAATATGTTAAATTTGTAAACAAATTAATAAATTGGCTGGTTGCACGCTGGGTGATGTAATTTTACTGCAACCGAAAATAAGTAATAATAAGTAATCCCGAATTTGTTGAATCCTCGTCGGATTCGCCTCATCAGTCAGCGAGCAGTCCTGATATCCAAACATGAAACTAGTAAAAAATCGGTAGTTGTATCAATACAATATTTTTAATCAGGTGGTTTAACTGCCAGGTGCCAATGTGGGAAAGACGAACACAAGTGTTTAATTCATTTAGCTCACATTATGTTATGTTACTTAGCACAAATTTTTGGTTAACAGATGCCAACAAACCGGGATGACTCGTTGGGGTAGTAGCCACGGCACCAACCTTTCTCATGATAGAATCGGTACAAATATCCTATCCGTTGCGTTCACCCACAGCAAGACTAGCTATATTTCCAGTTTATTTTTAGAGAATAAATATTATATCGTCGCATAAACGGCCCATTTAAGTATGTACCAAGCAAAGTAGTACAGTAGAAAAAATAGAAAAAAAATTGCGGAATTCAAAAATTTCTAATGTTTTTAGTAGGTTTAGTAGGGATATTACCCATATCAGGTGTTTGTTTTTCCCGAACGAATTAAAACTGCATAAAATGAAGCATGTTTCTCTACCATGATAATAACAGCAAATTTTATGGAAACTTCAATGTACTGATGGACATTTTGATCAGTTATGGCTGTAAAATAAGTCTTGCACATCAGTCATGGTCACTGCATTTTTCTATCTAAAGCTTTTCCTAATTATTCGTAAGGTGTCCGTCTTTACCTACTTTCCCCATAAATGAAAAGTATAAGCACAAAATATTCAAGAGCATAGCAGCTGATAACAACTGCTAGTTTAGTTTAACCCATCGCGATTGTGATACTTACTCAGCAAACTCCAAATTTCCTGTATCTCCGTGTGCAAATGCTTCAAGTACGTAATTGTATCGGAAGGGTCCACGTTTCTTGGCGGAACTCTCGCCTGCAGGCGGCCGTAATGTTCGGTAGTTGGTACATCGGTGCTGCTGAAGCCCGAACTCGAATACGAGGACAAATCGCTAAGCGTTTCCTTCGGTTTTGGTGGAATCTCTCTGGAGCCGGCTCGAATGGGATGCTCTTTTTCGGAGAGTTTTTGCAGCGAGTTTTCTAGATGTCGCAATCGAATTACTTTTTCCCCAAGCAATGCCCGTGTACGATGTAGTGATACTTCCATTTCGGTTAATTCTTTCTCCTCCTGAAAAGCCAAACGAAATGGATAGAGTATAAGCGGTGTTTGATACATTAAATACAACATTATCCACTGTAAAACTACGGGTATATTTTTCCTCATAACATTGTATTATAAGAACCATGATTTGTGATTCACTTGTGGTCAACTAAACGGGGGTGTTTATTTTGTTTAGCAATTAGATGTCTAATAAACCTGTATTTTTCTTATTTTAATTCTTTGTAGATATACAACGTGCATTCAAACTTTATCTACACTCGTTGCTAACGATTTACTAAAAATTCTTTAGTAATAGATACAAGCATTGTTCGTATAGTTTGTGTGAAATGCAATTTAACTACTTTTCATATTTTTTCAACCTTTTCCGTTCATATTTACGATTTTATACCAAAAAAAACTCTGTTTAATGCATTAATACAACTATATGGACATTCGACAAATATATTTTTTGGCACTAAATTGTGTTCTAAAACATCGTTACCAATAACTAATAAGTTGTTTACGCTGCAAAAACAACTACAAACAAATACAAAATATATTTGTAACGATTTTTGAAAGTAAACTTAACTTTAATTTTAAGTCTTATAGTATTTTTTACTTACATTGTATTTAATTTATTATAATACTTTGAGTATTAGTAATTTTAAATTATATTTGTTATCAAAATATAAATCCAATACAATACAATAACCTAAATTTCATTTTAACTAACGAATTGCAAGCACTTGATGACATACGATCAATCTTGAGGAGTGTTTCATTCAATCTAAAATGTTTGAAATATTTTCAATTTTTTGTTTTTGAAGGTATACATAACAGTATATATGATGGTTGTAAATGCATGGAAAAGAAATGAAAATAGAAGTATCATAAAGTAGTAAGAGGAAGTATATTGGCATGATGAATGAAAATCGTCCTTAACAAATCAATAACAAATTGTGAAGAGAATACAAATCGAATCTTTTGAAAATTGAAAATAAATCGAATAAAAATAACCAAAAAAAAGTCCATATAGTTGAGGAACGTGCTGTAGCATGCGAGCAATGAATGAAAATTCAACTTGAGTTATAAAAATTGGCTTTTCATGATATAGGAATTAGTGTCACACATAAAAACGCGATATATTATCGAACTATATGAAAATATCGTATCGTAAAACGTGTATAAAAAAAGAAGATCCAAACAAAAAACCTCAAACCAAGGCTGGATTCGTTTAGCTCAAAATCAAGTTAGTGTTGTTGGCCGGGATCTCTTGTTCAACAACAAAATGTAGAATGCTGGGACGGTTGCTGCCAAAAAAAGTGCGCAGCCTAATAACTTGTTGCCGTTGCCATCTCAGCAATGAAACAAATTTCTTGTAAGGCTTACGCGAGCAAACACGGGATGTCCTTATTAATGATCGTTCAGTAATAACTGATTCTACTGTTTTTTTTTTCTAAAATAAATGACTACCAAAGAACAATTAATGATCGAAATCATCGCAAATCGCAACATGAAGTTGTTTGTGTATCGAAACATTTTTAAATAGGTGATCATAGCGTACATGATCACTGTGATCTTCATGTAAGCATGTAAGCAACCACGGAAAAGCATTTCTACACCAATTTGAATTCAAAACAAGCAATGCTAGCATCTTATGTAGTCACAAAATGTTAAATCAAATATTTTTTCAACGTGTAAATATTGTTATCATGCATTACACTGCATTTACTTACATGGAATATTTGATCAACCGTCTGCTTGTTCTTGATTGCATGCTTTACCGCAATATCACGCTGCTTGGACTTGAAGACATTTTTCTGCGCACGCAAAGATTCCTTCGCCCGCATGACAGAGTCCCGTTCTAGCAGTATACGGTGTTTGAAGAACTCCAGCTCACTCCGGTCGGTGGTCGTTGTGGCGACTTCAGTGTCACCCGCATCACCATGCATGCAGGCACTCGTCACTGGCTTACCGCTATCGACGTTAGCGATATTGTTAACGAACGGATACCGCAAATGGTACGGCGCATCGAGATTGCAGTCAGGAATTTGGTCTTCCAACTCCTCGAGCTTTTTCAGCTGTATGCGCAGATTTTCCACCGGTGTGTTAGGCTTAGCGCCCGCGTCCCGTTCGTGCTTACTCGAGTTCAGCTTCGAGGTGGAGGATGATTTGGTTTTGGTGAAAATTCTCCTCTTCGGACGGGCGGCTGCTGTAGCAGCGCCGGTGAACGAACTGCTGCAGGAATTCTCTACCCCACCGTTGTCGCAACTTAGCTTGTGAAACTCGGAATCGGAACTGAAGTTGTCCTCGTGCTGCACGCTGCCAAATATGTTCTTCACCTGGAAGTAGTGCTTTGAGTATCGGTTCTCACTTTGGCTCGAGTCGTCCACTTGATGTTTTTGCGTCGCATTGTTGTTGGCGTGGTTTAGCAAGAAGGCCGACTTTCGAGACTCGACCGAACCACCCGCACCGTTCACATGTAGCGCATGGTGCTTCGAATCCATCCCATAGCTATCGCCGGTGGCGGAAATTCGTTTCGGTGCAGCTCCTTGCGATGCGTTGCTCAGGGGTTGCGATTTTTCCGACATCATTAATGCTTGTTTGACCGCTGACGATCCCGACATGCCTTTCCCGATGTCATACGAGTAGGATGGCAACGGTTTAGAGTTGGTGCGATCGTCCGTTTCGTAGCTGTTGCTGAGCAAACTGTGTTGCTGCTGCTGTTGCTGCTGTTCTCGCCTTTTCTTACGCCGCTCCAGGGAAATGCGCACGTCCGTCTTCAGACGGGTATACTTTTCCTTCAAACATTTGTACTTATCTTCCAGCAAACGTTTCTCGCAGCGCACCTTCTCGTACAGCCGGTCCTCACCTGTTTCCCGCATGCGCTGCCGCTCCATTTCCAGCTCGTGCGTTAGTTTGATTTTAATCTCCGCCAGATTGGTGCTGTGCTCCTTCTTCAGCAGTTCCTCCTCCATCTTCAGGTCGCGTTCCAGCTCTTCGACGATTTCGTCATGATTCTGCTGCAGTTTTGCCATTGTCGCCCGGTGTGCGTTCGTCACTTCCTTCACGCGCCGATCGAACTCTTCCTGCAGGGTCTCCTGATAGACGGCATACTCTTTGGCGTTTTCATCCTCATAGTCGGCTTTCATTTCGCTCAGCTTCGCCTGATAAAACTCTTTGATTTCATCGATATTTTGCTGGTGTTGATCGTTCATGCGCTGCCTTTCCTTGGATAGGAGTTCCTCATACCGGGAGCGTTCGTTCGTCAGTTCGATTTGCATCTTGTTTTCTTCCAGCGCGGCAAGCGATCGCAACTCCTCTTCCAGCTTGGATTTGTACCGTTCACGCTCGAGATCGATCGAATGTCGGAGAAATCGGATGGAGTCTACATCACGATCATCCACGGCATCATCATCGTTCACTGCTCTGGATGGTGACATCGCCGTCGAAAATGGCTTGCCTTCTTGGGCGATTTTCAACCCAACGCCCGTTAATACTTCCGAATCAGGTTCCGACGATTCCGAAGAAGATGACTGCTTCAATCTATCTGCACTAACGTCATCCTCTTTTTCCCGAAATTCATCGAAACGATCTTCGACGTCATCACGATCGTCAATATTCTCATCTGCTTCGGCACCTTCCTCCGGGTATTCCGCATCGACATCAAGCACTGACTCTGCATCTGCCTTCAGCTCGTTCGCCGAATTTCCTGCCTCGATATCAATATCAAAGCGAACGCTTTTTCTCTCATCATTTCCGGAATCATCGTTGGGAGTGCTTTTCGATCGCACATAGCTTAAACTTGAATCACGCAGAATGCCTTTCACTTCCGATTCGGGCTTGCGCCCTAACTCTAAGCTGCCAAACTCAAGCTTTTTGTTTGACTTCAGAAATTGCGAGCCCGTACCGGTAATCGTAAACCCGTAAAGGCTCGAACCCATTTTGCTATCGACTCCGGTTTTTATGGTTTCTTTGCTCTCGCTCTTTGTATCATGACCACTGAGGTCCGTGTTGAATGATAGCTTTCGCGTAAAAATAATCGACGAATCGAAATTGCTTGCCTTTTTAGCTACACCAGCACCATCTTGACTGTTGTTTTCTTTATTCGAGTCACTTTCGTTCATTGCGGACGGTGACACAATCAAATTGGTGGAACTATCAACCTGTTCCGGCTTCTTTGCCTCTTGCTGGTTAGTCCTGTTGCTTCTGAGCTGTTGGTTCGACATTGCAAGACTGCCACCACAGTCAGCGTCTTTCGTATGCTGCTGATCATGAGTATTGCAGGTGGTGGCGGACTTGTTGTAATTGGATTTTAAACTTCGGAATCCTGAATCACCGAACGATGTGGAATCGGATTGATCGAACGCTAGTGCCTTTCTAGCATCGATCACTTTCGCTCGGTACAACACATCGATCGGATGTTCCCATTGGGATTTTTTTGTAATCCGATCGTAGTAGTAGTAAGCTTTGACTTGTTTACTGTAACTATATGAAACAAATGGAAGATAGAAAAAAGGAATACATTTTTTTTACAAATATACCATTTTATTTTGTGTGCTTTATTTATAAAATTACGGCGGCACACCGCGATCGTTGATCGCGAAATTGAAGCATAATTTTTTCGATATTCGAAAGAATAGCTGACCGAAAGGGATCTTCTCGAGTTCGTAGTTCATGCACCGAACTAATTTAGAAAATTAAACTTTTACTCTTATTATGCCAACGACTTGCTGGCTCTTATGTTGGTCATGAAGAATTATTACAGAATTATTATTAGAATTATATCGATGAGATCTCATACTAAAAGCTTTTGAACGCCCTATTACAAGCATACACAAATGTAAAGACAATAAAACTATTCGCTACTGCTATTTGTTTGAATCGTGTTGGTCACGGTCGGGCTTGGCCTATCTTGCCTAATGAACGGCTATCGGTGGCTTTATATTTCCCATAGCGGAGGTTGGTCATTCCAACTTATGGGTGCGGCACGGCCCAAGAGGAATTTAAACCCGTGTGTGTGTTCAGTCGTGCATTGTCAATTATTTGACCTTGGTAAAGTTATACAATTATCGGAATTTGTTAATCCTTCGAGAGGAAAATGCAAACCAAACTAAAAAAAAACAAATTATAATATGCATTAGCTAGCTGAACAGTCATACCGGCAGAAAGCTTAGTGCAGCAAACGAGTTGACGACACATCGATTGACCTAATATTTCTAAAAGGAAAAACAATTGCAGTAAAACTAAAACTCAATTAGAATAATCGATAAGCAGATTCACCGCAAAACAGGTACGAAATGGGCAAATCTGAAACGACAAACCATCAAATAGCGAAAAGTTCATTTAACTAGCACATGTGCATTTACTCTCATCAGCTGGAAATCAGCTGTATGTTTTCTCGGCATTTGCTTATGTACTCACTTTTGTCCTACATGAGATCATTATCGGGTTTCGGGTTCTACGACAAGATACGTTTCCTATCACATACATACATCACGTAATTTTGTGCACTGGGCGTTAATGCATTTTGAACATTAAAATGCAAAAAAACAAGGGAAAAACAAGATACAATACAATGAACTCACCATGGTTTCCAGTTCTCTGGCAAGGGGTGCAGTAATCCTTGTCGGGCTAGATAAATTATGTTAGCTTCTTTGTCCGGATCTATACCGATTTTCACCGCATATTCAATAATTTCTGTTACATGGTGTCGAAACGTATGAGTTTGTTGCCAATGTACAGGAAGGACATGAAAATAGAAGAAACACAATGGAAAAACAGCCGCTTAGTGTAAAATATTCAATATGACGTTTCTGAATCCAAGATCCAACCGAAGCAAACCGAAAAAAATTCGCCTCAAACTTAAGGATGTACAGAGAAAAGTTACATTTCTCATCCGCTGCTACATCGAAACGGATGCTACTCCTACCTTCTTTGGTTGGCTCATATGTGGAGAAGAATATTTCCTCTTCTGGTTGGGTAAACCCAGCATTATACGATGAAGTAGCCATGATTATTCAACAAATTTTTTTTTTCATCAAGCACTGATTTTTATAGAGCAGAATGTGTCACCAGCTTTTGTCACAAAGTACTATGCAGCACACATAAATGGACCGAGTTACTGCACTAAACACCACATGTTATATCCAAATTCGAAGCTCATCTCGTTCGCCACAAAACACGTTTGTACGTAACTACAGAATGTAGGTTTTTGTCCCATCACTGAAAATGATGGTAGGAAATGTTTCACATCTATTGAGCTGCTCAGGTTCCTGGCTAAGAAGAATAACAACAACTCGTCGTTCCTCGTCCTGGCAATTATTTAGAACATGTACTAAAACGCATGCGCCTCAGCAATTTAGTCCTTTAAAAACAAACCAATTCGCATGGTAAAGCAATACATGCCCCGTGTGTTGTGAATTTACCTATTATTATCCATGATTTTCTTGTTTTCGATTACATATCTAAATATGAATGGTTTTTCTACTGCATATACTGGGCATGTTTATTTTGGCATCTTCGCACCGGTCTTCTTTCGACAAACCAAAAAAAAAAGTTCTAGTACGTATCTATAGTTACCGTTTGACAAAATATTCCACAAGTTTATTGCTTGCCTTTTGGAATACTGTTTTATTGTTCACACCTATGAGTATGAGTGTTATTACTGAACTGACGAGGCGTATGATCGTGTATTCCTATAGTTGCATCTATGGCTACAAAATGTTTGCACATGTTCTTTGCCATGGCAACTGGCGAATGGCCTGAAAACTACGGTTAATACGGTTAATTTGAAGCTGTCCCAATTCTTATAATTTCTGATAGTAAATTAACATTTTTATTCCTCGAAGCGGCAAGATGCACATCTTTCGGTGTCATTTTAATTCACGGCGATCTCGTTTTTGGTACGATCCTATTTACACGAAATTTGTTTTGCCATCTCAGAACTAGGTATCTGATTTGGTGGAATTAATTAGCCAGTGGTGTCGAATTAATTTAGAGCGCGGACCGGTTGGCATGTACAATGTTTCTTGTAGAGTTATATGCATCAATCCGTATGCAGGCTGCATGTTAAGTTTTTACACCCATGTTTGTTTGGTCAAATGATTTAGTTTCTGGTTATTTAGACAACCGACACCCTATTTTTAAACAGGATATTGGTAAAAAGAGTTTTATTCCCACAATCTTGTGACTCCAACGTGATTGACTCACTCGCAAGTGCCTGACAATAATAATAGATAATAGTTTTACATTCATACAGTTTTACACTTAATAGACTTATAGTAAAATAAATAAATAATTGTTTAAGTGTAATAATTTAAGTTAATAAATATAATTCAAAACAAGCAATGTGGCCTTTTATCTGTGCAAATCGGTTAACTGACACGTGGTTTGTTTGAAGTTTATCGTATTATATATAATTGCTTTATGCTCAATAATATTGATGTATAATGTAATTGATGTTCTACTGGAACTAAAACACTTTGATACTTTAATAACTAATTAAATATTGAACAAATAATAAATATAAAAAAAATACTCTTCTAACCTGTATCTTAGCTTCTTATTTCTACATTTGTTTCAGCTTTTTTCCTTCCCGGTTTATCCTTTTTATTTTTTCTCATATCTTCCATTCTTCCTTGTCTTTTCGGTCGTGTTATTTTAGTTAAAACTCAGGTTCCTTTAGTTTGGTATAATTCATTGGATAAGCTTTAGTTTAAGATTTCATTGTATACTTAATGTTGTAACATAAGAAATAATAAATTTAAATTAATATTTGGATTTGCCTGGATAACCGGTGTTCTATCGTAAAACTTATATGAAAAATTATCTCATCTATTAACCGTCGTTAAACGACGCGCAGTTTATACTCTCAAATTGTGGCCGTTTAACTGTCATTTTCCGGGGAATGTTATATGGGTCCGTGCTGTCAAAATAGGATCGTTGCACGGGTCAGGGTAGGAAGAGAAGAAAGCTGAATGTTGCTATGCAGGTTGCTTTGTAAACAAACCTATTTATTTTCGTACAAAATCAATTCATCGTGTGCATTGACCGCCGGCAGGAGGCTATGCAGTAAGAACTTACATCGGAACGCATATTTAACTGGAATGCATATTTAACAAAACTCTCTTCTTCAGGTAACTAGTGTTGCTACCGATAGCTATTTACACAGATTTGGTGTTCACTTCCCCCCCAGCATTGATTATCATGTCGTACGAATGTTGGCTGGCATTGGTCAAAAGTGCCGAAAAATCTTCTATCATTCAGGGAAGCGTACGCAAAGTTCACTATCGGTTTCCAGATGGTAGAGAAATGGCTGAAGAATACAGTACCGACACCGGAGTTGTGTTAAGACGAGCGTGGAAAAACAAGACAGCTTTATTGCAGAAAGAAGAATGGGCAATCGAACTGGGGGATTCCATACCTGTAGGATTGAAGGAAAATGAGCTAATGCTGAGGGAATCGAACACGGAGCCACTGCTGTCCAAAAGAATTACACGAAACGCACTCGAGTGGAGAATCCGGAATTTGCCATATCCCATCTCCACCTACACCGTTACATGTGAGGAAACCGATGGAACGATAACTGTGAGAACTTCGAACAAGAAATATTTCAAGAAAATAGAAGTGCCAGAGTTTAAACGGTGCAATATCGTTCCACAACCGGATGGTTTATCTGTAGCTCATAAAAATAGTACCCTCATAATCACGGTATGCATTAGAACAACAATCAGCGATTAAAAATATAAACTTTTAACACCTTTTTTATGGTTTTTGCAGTATAAAAAGCCAACTATTTTGTTGGACATGGAACGAGCTATTTTAACGGCACTGCAGGACGTGGAAACTGTTGAATGTAGCAACTACCAGTGTGAAGACATCCTGAGCGAACTTATGATACAATAAACGTTTGAAGAGGTTTCTCTGGAGAACACGTACCGTCTATCTCTAATGTTCACCTTTTGTATTTGTGTATTGTTTGTGTTACTTATTTTATATTGTGTCGTGATCTTTCGACATATCGTTGTTATAGCTGTAGTTGGAAGGTATTGCATATGGTTTAAAACAAAAATACAGTCTAATTCTTCTTCTTGGCCTGCACTTGGTGTGGTAGATTCTCTGCAGCACTTCCATGAAACTTGTCCGGATTCGGTTGGTTCTACAAAGGCACATTTTGGTTCCGATTCTGAATCAGTTGATCCGTTTTAGCAAATTTTGCAAATGGAGGTCGCATCGAATTCATGCGAATTTTACCTAAACATCCAGTAGCGTTCTTAACCATTCTTTCAATAACCATAAATACAATGTCATTTCTATGATCACCTACCCGTGTGTAGGTAATACATTTTGTATGGAAGTTTGCTATTTAACGTGTTGAAATGCGTTTATATGCGGTATAAATTGTCTTCAAATTTTCAGTTTAGTTGCATAATGCTTTAAACTAACCGATTATTATTTTGAAAACAGGATTTTAAATATTCCACACCATCTTGCTTTTTGCACTGTCTTACGTTTTGTATTCGAGATTTATCGTTTATGAGTAAAATAGCGATTATCTTTGATTCAAACAGTCGTATACACTTAATTTTTCCAAAAAGCAAATTAATTATTCTCAACTATACCACAGAAAGTTGTAAAACTTCTTAAAAAATGTGTTACCTACCCGGATAGGTGGTTATAAATATATGGGGGACAATTTGACAATGGAAGCAAAGCACCTAAAACATTGAAAGCAATTTAATGATTTTTTTTTCTATGGGCATTCTCAAAATTTCGTGCCGATAACTGTGTTCTACCTATATAGTTATTTAGAATTGAAAGTGCAAAACATACCACGGAAATGGAGGTGAAGGCTCTACATGGAATTTGCGATATGGCTTGGATCTATCGAACGCTTTCTTTCTAACTGTACTTTATTTCGAATGCTATGTCATGTTATTTGAGTTTTAGCCAACATTTTGGATCACTTTGTGGTGCGATTTGACCCTGTCGATTGTAGGATGAATATATAAGAGTTTTTTTTTATTTGTAACAGTTTTAAGTTCAAACAAGCCTATAAGGCACCACACACTCAACGGTCAGCCTCTGTTTTGCTCACCACATCTCTTCCGGGCTACAAAGACCTGTAATATGAATAAAGGCACATCACGTTAAAGCACGCTTTAAATAAGTCAATAAGAAGTAAATAATAAGTTAAAAAAAACCTTGCATTGTAAAACTAACAAAGCTTCGAAGCAACCCGAATCGAATAAGTGAAGTGCGTAAGTGTATCATGAAGAAAAACAACAATAAAAAGTAAACAATTTGTAGTTATCGAGAGAGATAGAGAGAGAAATAGAGATAGAGAGAGGAGTAAAGAGAGAGAGAGAGAGACACAGAGACACAGAGAGAGAGAGAGAGAGAGAGAGAGAGAGAGAGAGAGAGAGAGAGAGAGAGAGAGAGAGAGAGAGAAAACAACAACAAATTATAAGCGAACGCTGCGTCACCACTTAGCCCGAACCGAGAGGCATCTACTTATCATTAGTACGTGCATTATAGTACGGCTGCGCTGGAGATATCCTCGTTAAAACTCATAGACCATAGTGATTATGCCGCTGTGAAGAATGTCCCGTGTCGACGCCGCTGTGAACAAAACCCCGTGAATACGCAGCTGTGATGACTTCCTGACATCGCGGATTATAATATCAACCAAAGACACCACGTTCAACCAACTATGAAGATACAAATGTAAAATTTTATAGTGTATGTGCGTTGGGAATAAAAAATTATAATTCGGCGTACAATTTACGAAAGATATTTCATACAACTACATACAACTCAGTGCAATAGATTGTAACACGTTCCCATATGATTTTGAAATCCGATTGCTGGGTTAAAAAAAAGATACATAAATGTTTCTCAGAAAGAAATACTACCTAATAATATTTGTATTTAATTTAATATCTATATTTAATGAACATTTTTCTGTACCCTCTCACCCCTCATAGTGTTTATATTACATTTTTGCAGAATTGTACAATACATTGGCTATCTCAGGTGCTTGTCGCCAACCCTGCCTCCTACAGCCTGGGGAAATTTGTCCACTGAAAACACTTTTCAAGAAGGTCGTAGCTGGGATTTTTAAGAACCGACATAGTTCCTGTACTTACATATACCTCCGAGCCATTGGCTCTGTTCATGGGCTGACGAAAATGTTTAAGTCGCTTTTGAGAGGAAAATTATCAGGATGATTTTTGGCCCCATATGTGTGGAAGGACAATGACGAACCCTTTGAGTTGTACGACTACTTCACTGTCGTACAACGAAACAGGCTCGCCAGGCTCCGGTGGGCTGGACACGTCACGAGTATGGCACCGGACGACCCAGCTCGTAAAGTCCATTTAGGCTGCTCGCATGGACAGAGGAGGCGTGTTAGGTCCAAACTGAGGTGGAGCGATGGCACTGATGTGTCCGCCAAGAAGGCCGTTATAATGGATTGGCACTTCTGCAGCAAGCCAAGACCGCCAAGCAGTTTTAGTGCCGGATAAGTAAATAAGTAAGTAAGCTAGATCAATATTAATCAATAGACTGTATCACACCAACGAAGATAAATGATTTGAAAATTTTCTTTTATGACTTAAAACTAAACCAAACAGTTAGCATGAAGCAAGGGAAGTTAAATAATTATTACATCCGGTTTAAAAATAGGACAACAATAAGATCAGTAAAGTTTTAATAAAAGTGGTTTAACTTAACGTGATTTATATTTAAAATTAAATACTAAAAAATGGAATGGAAAAATGAGAATTTGGAAGTAACGGAAAATGATACGGAAGGAATGAGGGACCGGAGACAGTTTCGAAACACCGCGAGGGAGTCAAAGTCAAACACAGTGACGGATCAACCTAGGAGCGGAAGGAACGGGCGCTCGGGGCCTCGCCGGTTAAGGGGGCCTCGCCATCCTTCCCCCTTGTCAGTCTTTGCGTATCGAGTCCATCATACAGGGGCCTCCACTGCCATTCCGCTCGGGGCCCCCAAGAACCTTGATCCACCACTGGTCAAACAAATTGGAAAAAATCATTAAAATTTGGTGAACGCAAGTTAGTAAAGGATCGCTGGTTCCAAACTGCGTGTGAAGTCTTGGAACAGCAAGAGGGCGACGATATGTGATCGCGCGCTGGTTTGAACTTCGCGTATCGCGTCACGCTGTTATCTGTTATCGTTACTCAGATGGCTATACGCACACTTAATCGTTCAGGCCATCATAGAAATCTGAAGACATATTTCTAAGACTAATGTTGGAGACATTGAGGCCTTACCTTGGGTAGGGGGACACTCAAGGCTCTTGAAATAAGAACACAGTGAAGTTTAGTTGAAACCTCTAGCCTGACGATTGGTCTCCGAGTGGTGATCTCTCCGTCCAGGTTAAATCATCTTTATTTATACTCAATTTCTTGACACTTTCTTCTATCTATCTAGTATAGTTTTATATAATATTATTATTTGTCAATTCTATATCCGTCAACTTATAGTTTATATTTTTACTTTTTTAGTTCGGGTGGTTTGTTTTGGAACCCGTTTCCTCATTGCGTGAAATCGGTAGTTAAGCTAAAGTGCTGACTTGGCTATCTTATCGGAAGGTTTTCGCTGATCAAATTCGCCATGTTTGCGCGTTGATCATTTGTTTTGCAAACGGTAAAGCTCCTGCTAATTGGGTCATTAATATTTCGCGTTGCGAAATGTGCTACGTGTCACGTGATCCACTACGATTTTAACCTATGGTAAGATGTTTAGCAGATATGCTACATTGCAATGAGCGGAAAGGAACGTATAGATCGATAGTCTGGCCAATGAATCGGACCTGATGAGGCGTAGGAGACCTCGACCTTGCTTATTACTTTGCGGTGATGCAAAATAAAGCAAAGTTCGAAACTAAACCCGTAGAAAATCATTCCAACAAACAAGTTTATTTGATATGCGTTGTCTAAATTTTAGCTAAATTAATAAAATAAAATCGTCAAAAAAATGACGAGACGTAAATAGTTCTACTGTGTTATTCACTCAGCTGGCTGAATCAAGAAAGGACCAATCTATGGAGTGCAAATTGGGAAGTCGGTATAACCTTCTAGTTGTTAATAAACATAGAGAGTTATTATTGGTGAAAGATCAAACAATGAAAATTAAAGTTAACACAACATTCGAATCTCTCGCTTCTCCCAAACGGGAAACTCCAATACTTACTTGGCCACCACAGCTATAAATTTTAAAAATCTGTATGAAATAGTCAAAAATGGTGGAACGTATTCAAAAATATATGTGAAACAGACCAAAAAAAACTCGAGAAGGGAAGGAAAAGTTAGTTGCTGCGCGCAAATTAAGGTTTCTGAGTCGATTACGGAAATACCACTGGTAGCAGCAAAAATAAAATGGAAAGTAATCTACCCGTGCCTGATGGTCTTCCCTCAATAAGGAATCATACTAACCTTTTTGCCAGTTGTTCCAGACACCATAGAATTGATCACAGTGTTTTCCAGGTCGACTCAAACCATTTGCATTCTTTCTCATAACTTTATTTTTGGATGTCATACTTTTTGATAGGTTTCTCTAGTGGTGGGCACTCGGAATCGGATCTACGTGGTTCCGGAATTCCGGAACCAACTAGAATTTTCTAGATATTTTTTAAATTATAATTTTTAAGATTGTGACAGCACCCAATGCATACAGGTGCTGTCGATTTTTCGAGGAACTTTGAAATGTAGTCTTCTTCAAAGCGAAGGTGTGTATATTGAACCTTATATGGTTGGAGTAACCCGGAACCGTCCAAATAGACATGCAGCAAAATTTCTCGAAAAACAAATTATGCGAAAACTACAGGTTCTAGCTGTTTTCTCCGTTTTTTTTTTAATTTCCTTTTAGAGAAATATGGCTGCATGACTATTTCGACGATAATAATAATGTTAATAAAAGTGTATTTTTAATACAATTTTTTTGAATACAGTATCAATTCCAATTGTGGAACCGATTACGATTCCGGACCTACCTTGCGGAATCGATTCGGTAAAATTTGGAGCGTTCCGGAATCGATTCCGAAAAAAAAGTGTGATCCGAAAAAAAAGCAAAATAATGGATTTGTCCATTTACAAACTATTTTTCGAAATGTTCTATACTACGTCGTAGTCACATCAATGGAAAACGCTGTAATGCTGCAGGAATGAATGAAAGGGAAGGGTCTCATCTTAGACAGTTCGGATTTGCGCAAATACTCGAAGTAACAACCGTGCTGTGTACGGGGAGAGCTATGTTAACGATTAAAGAAAAACTAGTTTGAGCTATTCATCGTATTGTGGTTTTTTATTTACATAAGTGGTTCCTTATATACTAACAGTTTTTTTTCCTCTTATTCCTAGTCGACCTCTTCCTGTTATTCTTAATTCTTAAGTTTTTTTGTCATATATTATACAAGGTTGTTTTTGCATTACGTATAGATCTATGTTTTCTTATTACGGGTTTTTATGAAGCATAATTCTAATAGTTGTCTGTTTTTCAGAAGAAATATACGATTCGTCGTATTTTGTAGTTATAAAGCGCAAACGTATTTATGATATTATCGTTAGCAGGTTCATATTATCGCGCCATTTCTTCCTCAGCTTTCTATTTGGGCAAACGATTTTGATCCTTCTACTGGTGAAAGGTATCATCGAGAATATTTTCAAACCGACCCATTGGGTACGCATCATATTTTGTATCATGAGTGTTTCTTATTTAAAACAAAATTATGCAGAAACTTATTTTTCAAAGAGTTTTTGTTACGCTACGTTTCATTCTGTGTCCATTTTTATCTTTTACGCAATGATTGATGAAAATTGATTCTGATCTTCGGTTTGTGTCTCGTCTAATTCAAATATATCCCTTTAGGCATGATTTGTTTGAATGTGTAGATTGTAATAAGTTAGGTTGCTAGCAGCACTGAAGATTGGCAGTTAGGTTGCTGGGGTCGTGCTGTCAAGCGGATAGGACAGACAAGATTGTACAGCGCAAGCGGACGCACGTGCCAGAGAGGTTAATTAAAACGTAGAGGTACAAAACCTATTACATGGTGTCAGAAGTGTTAAAAAGTGTCGTTTGATAAAACGTTAAAAAAAAAGAAGAGAAAAGAATAATACGATAACATGGCGAGTACAGATCGATTGCAGCTAAAACCTTTAGACTGCTCGAATTTGGCGAAAGAGTGGCCGAAGTGGAAGCAAAAGTTCTCTCTATATCTGATTGCCAAAGAAAAGGAGCATGACTTGGAAAAAACAAAATTGCCTTGTTCCTGTGGTGGATTGGCGATCATAGAGTGGAAATATACAACACTTTGTTTCCCAACAATGGTGACATCGACAACATGTTCGGAGAATCGGAAAAAGTGGTGGATGTGGCCCCTGCTAGCAAGGAACAAAACTTGACAAAAGAACGCACACTACTAGAAGTCATCAATGCGTTTGACGCCTATTGTCTTCCCAGAAAAAAAATTGGCAGTTGAGGCGTTTAAATTGAACCTCATCAAACAAGAAGAAAACCAGCCATTCGCCGAATTTGAAACAGCGCTACTGTACACAATTGGCATACTGTGAGTTTGAGTGTGAATCCTGTCGTGTGTCGTACGCCGATCGAATGTTGCGCGACCGCATTATTATCGGAATTCAAGACAAGAAGCTTCAGTTGAAATTGTTGGATGGAAAAAACGAACCTCTGGATAATATCGTCGAAATGTGTAAAACGTATGAAGCCGCGGCGGAACACAAACAATTACTGGAACAAAAAGAGCCGCAGAACATCAATGCCGTTGGGAAAGCCAGGACAGAGAGCGAAGAGGTTCCTGTATTGAGAGCGGCTTCGTACTACAGATGTGGACAGCCGTATAATGGACGTCATGCAAGCTACTGTCCAGCAAATGGTGCAACTTGCGATGCCTGTGGACAGCGTGGCCAATTTAAAAAATATTGCCGAACAAATAGAAACTTCAGAAGCAGTAACGCGAACAGAAATGTACGATCTTTTGTGACACAAAAGAGTGATGCCAAGCAAGTAGGTATTAAAAAGGAGTTACACACGTTGAAATGGAAAGATACATGTAATATTTTGCAAAAGGGAGAAGAGGACGAACTAATTAAAAGCATAAGTGAATGTCATTCTTATTATAGAATAACCTATAACACCTCAAATGATAAAGGCACCTGCAACAAATGAATTTGAAATTATCTAATAACCACTCGTTCAATGTTGTTGATTATAACTCTAATCAAGTAAAAATACACGGCCTTGTCGAATTGGACTGCAAAGATGAAATAAAAGGCACCTCTCAGAAGGCAAAGTTTTTTGTAGTCGATGATGCTCATGAGCCAATATTAGGATTAGAGACGTGTAACGCTTTTGCACTAGTTCAGCGTTTAGACGCTCTTCAGTCTTCTACTACGTTTCCTACTGATAGATATAGTTTTATAAAAATGAACCCTACTATTTTTGAAGGGTTAGGTGAGATACCAGGAGACTGCAGTATTGTACTCAAAGAAAATTCTATTCCTTCTCTCGATTCTAAATTCTAATAAGTTTACATGAACGTCTTAAAAAAGACATTGAATCCATGGAAGCACAAGGTATAATAAGTCCCGGAGATTATCCAACCGATTGGGTTAATAATATGCAAATTGTAGAAAAACCTAATGGATCGTTACTTATTTGTTTGGATCCAAAACCCTTGAACGCTTGTATTAAAAGAGAACACTTTCTCATTCCAAAATCAGAAGATCTATTAAGTCGAATGTCAGGGAAACGTATTTTCACAATATTAAATCTTAAAAATGGCTTTTGGCAATTGAAGCTAAATAGAAAAAGCTCTGATCTCACTACATTTATGACACCGTATGGTCGTTTCCGTCGGAATCGTGTACCGTTCGGTATTTGCAGTGCACCGGAAATGTTTCAACAAAGAATGATAAAAGTTTTTGGAGACATTCCAGGTGTAGAAGTTTATTTTGATGATTTAGCTGTAACAGGAAAGGATCTTGAGGAACATGACAAAACACTATCTGTTGTCCTAAAAAGGGCCAAACAAAATAACATTAAATTTAATCCTAACAAAACACAATACAGAACTAATGAGGTCAAGTTCATGGGACACATATTATTCGATGGTAAAATAAGGCCCGATCAATCCTATACCAAAGCAATCGTTGATATGCCCAGACCAAAAAACAAATCAGACGTTCTTCGTCTCCTTGGATTGCTAAAGTACATTGGCAAGTTTATTCAAAATCTATCTAAGAGAACAGCTTCACTGCGACAACTATCACGCAATGATGTCGAATGGTCATGGACTGAGCAACATGATCGTGAGATTGATGACCTATTGGGTTCCATTACCAGTCAACCTGTGTTAGCAATGTTTGATATTAACAAACCTATAGTTATTCAAACAGACAGTTCAAAAGACGGATTAGGAAGTGTGTTAATGCAGGACGGAAAGGTCATAGCGTATGCATCTCGTACTCTATCAAAAAGTGAACAAAAATGGGCTCAAATAGAAAAGGAGCTTCTAGCCATCGTATTCGCTTGTGAACGGTTTCAACACTTCATGTACGGACATGAATTCACAGTTCAGTTCGACCATAAGCCTCTTGAAGCACGAGTAAAACGTGACACTGATGATGTTACGCCACGTTTGCAAAGAATGTTTTTGTATCTGTTAAAATATCCAGCAATGAAGATAACATACACTCCTGGAAAAGAAGTTCTGATAGCAGATTGTTTGTCGCGCGCTGCACTTCCAGACAATAAGGATTTCAGCAATGAGTTATCAGGTATAATTCATACTGTATGTAGCAAAGTATGCTTATCAAATGAGAATTACAACTACTATTTGGGTAAGATAAAAGATGATGAAAGGTACTGCCGGATTATTGGATACGTCAAACAGGGCTGGCCTTCATATCATAAATTAGATACATTTGGGCAGTTGTTTTATAAACATCGTCACTTACTACATTTTGAAAATGGATTGCTATTCAAGGAGCATCGACTAGTAATTCCTACAGTGATGCAACCAACTATATCTAAATGGTTGCATTTGTTGAAATTCCAATACATTAAACATTATGTATTTCTGGCAGCACTGCCGTTTCCAGTCAGTTTGACATTTTGAAGAGAAAGAGAGGAATAAAGTCAGAGTGAATTCAGCCTTCAGCTAAACCGCGTGTGTTCGTTCTTACTCTGCGTATCCAAGAGATATCACTCCAACAGGTTATGGGCCCAGCCCCAGTGCTATTGCAGAACGAATAATAACTCGCGAACTAATTCGTGTGTACAGTGTACAGGCGTGTGTTAATCGCTAAGGACAATAATTCGCCCTGCGTGTGTCAAGCGATAAAAGGTGCGTGAAGCGTGTGTATGAAAACAAAATGGCGACCGATCGATTCGCCATTCCGAAACTCAATAACGCCAATTGGGCGCAATGGAAAGTGCGAGTGGAAATGCTTCTCATTCGAGATGATTTATGGGAAGTGGTGTCGAATGAATTGCCATCTGTAGAAGAAAGGGAAAAAGTAGCCTGGAGAAAGGCAGATAACAAGGCCAAAGCTACGATAGTCCTGTTAATCGAGGACAGCCAACTCTCCATTATTAAGAACTGTGTGCATGCGCGTGACGTGTTTCAGACATTGGCCAACCATCATGAGAAAGCTACCAGATCAGTGCGTGTTTCGTTACTAAAGAAGTTGTGTTCCTCGAATCTAACATCAGGCGGTGACGTTCAAAATCATTTGGAAGTGTTTCAGAGTTTGTTTGACAAACTAGACGCCGCTGGAACGAAACTGGATCAAGAAACGAAAGTGTGTATGCTTCTCAGAAGTTTGCCGTTTCAATACGATGGTTTGGTGACGGCATTAGACAATGCACCGAGTGAGCTAACAATAGAAGCCGTCAAATTGCGCATCGTTGACGAAAGCAGCAGGCTAACAGAGCGAGATGGAGAGAAGGCAGTTAGTGAAAAGGCGATGTTTAGCCGGAATCAAAAACCGCACAAGAAGAACATCACGTGTAACTATTGTCGGAAAAAGGGTCACATAAAACGCGACTGTTTTAAGTTCAAGAACGAAAAAGTGAAGGAAGAAAATCAAAAGCCTGCAGAAGCACGGCAAGCAAACGAGGAACAATGCGGTGCTGTATGCTTTAGTGCTAGGATCGGTTCCAAGAATGTGTGGTGTGTTGACAGCGGTTCCTCAAGCCACATGACGAACGATCGTGGG
Source organism: Anopheles minimus (assembly GCA_000349025.1). Lineage (NCBI taxonomy): Eukaryota > Metazoa > Arthropoda > Insecta > Diptera > Culicidae > Anopheles > Anopheles minimus. The sequence continues at coordinate 3,936,992 of KB663655.1, forward strand.
TTCTTCCGAAAGTTTGACGATAGTGTACGTGTAAAGGTGTGGTTGGCGAACGGAGCTTCTACAACATCAGCGGGCATCGGAGAAGGCATTTTAGAATGCTATGATGACAGCGGTAACCTGAACAACATTCCTGTAAAAGAAGTGTTGTATGTTCCTGATTTGGATGGAGGTTTGCTGTCAGTGCGCAAGCTTACCCAACGAGGTTTGAAGGTCGTGTTTCAAGAGACGCAGTGCAACATTATGGCGGCTAACGGACGAGTAGCAGCAGTTGCAGAGTTGAGCGGAAATTTGTATGCCATGAGGATTTCGGAAAGCGCAAAAATGAGTGTGGATACACGTCATTTGGTCAACTGCGCGCATACATGGCATCGTCGCATGGGGCACCGACATCGGGATGTGCTGCAACGCATCAAGAAGGAAGGACTTGGTGAAGGATTTGCAATGCAAGACTGCGGGATAACGGAAGAATGTGAGTATTGTTTGAGAGGAAAAATGGCCAGATTTAGTTTTCCCAAAACAGCTCAACACCGTTCCAGACGCATCCTCGACGTAATTCATACCGATGTATGTGGGCCGATGTGGAATACAACACCCAGTGGATACAAATATTTCATGACACTGGTGGACGATTATAGCCGTTATGCAGTGACATTCCTATTGAAGCAAAAATCGGACGTGGTGAGTTGCATTAAACGATATGTTGCGCATGTTCAAACCCGGTTCGGTAGAAAGCCAATTGTGATCCGTTCAGATGGAGGAGGAGAATACGTGAATCGTGAGCTGCAGACGTATTATGAAACAGAGGGCATACAGGCTCAGTATACCGCGGCTTACTCTCCTCAACAGAATGGCGTCGCAGAACGTAAGAACCGTTCATTGAAAGAGATGACCACGTGCATGTTACTCGATGCAGGGCTTGATAAGAAGTATTGGGGCGAGGCAATATTAACCGCAAGTTATGTACAGAATAGATTGCCGTCGCGTTCAGTAGATCGAACTCCATATGAATTATGGTTCGGGTGCAAGCCAGCTCTGGATTACTTGCGTGTTTTTGGGAGTACAGCATACGTACACGTCCCAGATGTAAAGAGACGCAACTTCGATGAGAAAGCTCGTAAGCTGATATTTGTGGGGTATTGTAGCGACCGAAAAGCATATCGATTCCTAGACACTGAAACTGATCGGATAACCATTAGTCGAGACGCTCGTTTTATTGAGATGGAGTACAGGCCTACAGAACGTGTTACGTCTACTCCAGAGGTCAATAATGAATATGTTAACATCAATGTCGGTGAGCAATATGAGAATGGTGGTGAAGTTCAGGAGGAGTCGAATGATGCAGTTGAATCAGAACCCAATGGGGCAGTTATACCACAAACAAGCAGGATGAACGAAGCAGATGACACCGATGATGGTGAATGGGAGAGTGCAGACGATGCATCTCCACGTAATGATGAGCCAGCTACTGAGACATTGGAGCAAGGTTCTAAACGCAGCACCAGAGGAGTTCTTCCTCGATATCTTAGAGATTATGAGGTGAATTTAGCAGTCGCTATGAACGATGAACCCGTGATCTTCGAAGAAGCTATTAGTGGTGCCGAGGAACATCTATGGAAAGCAGCAATGGCTGAAGAGTATCAATCACTACAAAAGAACAGAACTTGGTCTCTGGTAGAATTACCATCAGGACGGGTACCTATTGGAAGCAAATGGGTATTCAAGAAAAAGGAAGATAGCGATGGAAACGTGAATCGTTTCAAAGCTCGACTTGTGGCGCAGGGGTTTTCATAACGTTATGGTGAAGACTATGATGCAGTGTTTGCGCCAGTGGCTACACAGACAACGCTGAGAATCCTGTTCACAATTGCCGGACATAAACGAATGTTGGTGCGGCATATTGATGTCAAATCAGCGTATTTGCATGGTCGACTACAAGAAGACATTTATATGAAGCAGCCCAAAGGTTTCATTAAACCTGGAACGGAGAAGCTCGTGTGCAAACTAGAACGTAGCTTATATGGCTTGAAACAGGCGGCCAGAGTATGGCATAACACTCTCGGCGAAATTCTAGTAGGAATGGGTTTCACCCAGGAAAAAAATAGGAATCACCCAGGAAATTCTAGTAGGAATGGGTCCAAGGATCCAGATCCGATCCTTGTTTGTACGTGAAGACTTCGCCAGGAGGAGTTCGTGTCTATTTATTAATCTATGTAGACGACATGCTAGTAGCCAGCACTATTGATAGTGAAATCACGAAAGTCGAGAAAGAGCTGCAGAAACACATCGAGCTATCATCACTTGGTGAAGTGAATCATTTCCTGGGAATCCGAGTGACCAAAGACAAAGAAGGTTTCTATTCTTTGGATCAGGAAACGTTTATCAAGAAGGTTGCAAGCCGATTTGGACTTGATAAAGCTAAGGGCTCAAGCATTCCAATGGACACCGGGTATTATCGAGTTCGCGAAGGAAGCAGAAAGTTGTCTGACAATGGGCAATATCATAGTATGGTAGGAGCGTTACTATACATAGCCGTGAACACCAGACCCGACATAGCTGTGAGTGTGTCCATACTAAGCAGACAGGTCAGCAGCCCAACCGAAGCAGACATGGTGGAATTGAAGCGTGTGGTCAGATATCTGTTGAAGACCAGTAACTACAAGTTGACGTTGGCATCAAATCGTAGTGAACCGTTAAAGCTTTGTGGTCTGAGTGATGCAGACTGAGGAGGTGACACGTCCGACAGAAAATCTAATACTGGTTTCTTGTTTCAGCTTGGCAAAGCTACAGTTTGCTGGGCAAGTAGGAAGCAGTCGTGCGTTTCCTTGTCGAGTATGGAAGCTGAGTACGTGGCGTTATCGGAAGCGTGCCGAGAGCTAGTCTGGTTAAGACGTCTGCTGGAAGAGGTAAACGAAAAGCAGGATGGTGCTACAGTGATATACGAAGACAACGTAGGATGCATTAACTTCGTGGCGGTAGAGCGACTGTCACGACGATCGAAACACATAGACACTCGTTTGTGTTTTACTAAAGACATGTGTGATAAAGGTGAAGTAGTCTTACGTTACTGTGCGTCAGATAACATGATCGCGGACATTCTTACTAAACCGTTAGGGCACGTAAAACAGAAAAGATTCGTAGAAGCGATGAAATTAACGAACTAGAACGGTATGATATAATGTATTGAGGAGGAGTGTTGAAATTCCAATACATTAAACATTATGTATTTCTGGCAGCACTGCCGTTTACAGTCAGTTTGACATTTTGAAGAGAAAGAGAGGAATAAAGTCAGAGTGAATTCAGCCTTCAGCTAAACCGCGTGTGTTCGTTCTTACTCTGCGTATCCAAGAGATATCACTCCAACAGATTGTACAGCGCAAGCGGACGCACGTGCCAGAGAGGTTAATAAAAACGTAGAGATACAAAACCTATTACATAGATAGTTAATTTAAAAAACATATAAAAACGTAAATTTAATAACGTGTCATACCATAGTCTGTTTATCTTAACTGTCAAAAAGAGAAATGTCAAAAACTAAACGGTCCACGCGGTTATTCGTGATTACAAGCTCGTGCGAAGCACATCTTCCGTTAAAACCTTTAGTTATAACAATTCAGAAGTGGGATAAGAACTCATTTATTTGAAAATATGCCGACGAAGGACGAAATTTTGTGTGCTTTGGCTGCCGCCAACATTGAAGTGTCCTCGACGGCAACCATCTCACAGCTCCGTCGCATGTACGAGGAAAATGTAGCGAAAGCAGAGGAGTGTACGGTGAACAATGGGTTCTCTTCCCAGGAAAACACGTGCATCGATGACGCCGAAATTTTAAACGAAGCTTCGGCGACGGTCGACACAAAGATGGAGGAATACACGCGAAACGGTGTTTGTAATGAAGACGCCATTGTGAAACCCGTTGTTCACGAGAAAATTAGTGAAGCCAGCCTTCGTTCCGAATTGATAGCACTACAGGAAAAAATTAGGGCAATGGAGCTACGACATCCAAATACGGACGGAAGATTGGCGCATCCCGAAGAAGTAAAATACCTAATACTGAAATTTTCCGACGGCCTGGGTATCAACCAGTGGTTGAAAACTCTTCGGCACAATATTGAAATTTACAGCTGGCAAGACAGAACAAAACTGCTGTACGCAAGCGGTCGACTAACCGGAGCGGCTCGGGAATGGTTTGATGGGTTCCGCAACACAATAAAAACGTTCGATGAGTTCGCCGATAAAATAAAAGAGGCATTTCCCTGCTAGAGCAAACAATATCTTATGTTTGAAGGCACGAATGTGGTAACATAAACGCGTTATGTGATTGTCAGTCGTCTGACAGCGTATAGTTTGAGCGGAATTAATGGCGTCGCGTGTATATACAATAAACGTGAAATATACCTGTACAGTAAACTTTATCCGCCTTTTATATTAGGTTATGGGCCCAGTAACACCAGATGGAGTAAACGGCGAGAAATAATTCATCACGTTTATCGACGATTGGAGCCGTTTTACAATGGTGTACGTAATGAGTTCCAAAGATGAGGCGTTCGATATGTTCATGAAGTATGAAGCGCTAGTGAGTGCCAAGTTCCATTCAAGTATTTCTCGTCTTCGCTGTGATAATGGTGGCGAGTACATCAGTCGCAAGTTCAGGAGTTTTTGTGATCGCAAAGGCATTCAGGTTGAGTGGACAGTTCCATACACTCCCGAGCAGAACGGAGTGAGCGAGCGTATGAACCGCACTCTTGTTGAGAAGGCGCGATCCATGTTGGAAGACAGCGGTATCAGCAAAGTGTTTTGGGGAGCTGCTATCCAGACGGCAGCATTTCTGATCAACCGTAGTCCTGCTAGTGCGATTGATGAGCGAAAGACACCGTATGAAATATGGGAAAGGAAGAAACCGAACGTGCGAAGCATGATAGTTTTTGGCTCAACGGTGTTCGTCCACATACCGAAGGAGCGAAGAAAGAAGTTGGATTCGAAATCCTGGAAAGGGATCTTTGTGGGGTATTCTCATAATGGATATCGAGTATGGGACCCCAACTGCAAAAAGATCGTTGTTGCTCGAGATGTGGTCTTCTTGGAGGAAGAAAGTACGACCGTTTCAGCTGTACATCCGAAACCAGACAGCAGTGCCGATATTATTCGTAATGTTCGATATGACGTCGATGGTGAGTCCGAAGCAGAAAGTAACATCGAGGATATTTTAAATGATTCAGGCGTTAACTCAATGAAATATCAGGCGACGAACAGAATGCAGAGACGAACGACGATACGAACGAGACATTCGGCAGTTGTGAGGGAATATCCGATTCCAAAGAGAGCGGAGAACAAGCTCAAGACATCGAGGGAGCGGTGGAGGTTCGTAAGTCACATCGAACCCGTAAATCTCCAAGTTGGCAAGAAGACTATTTCATGGGTTACACTGGATACGCCATGAATGCAACAGCCTTTGTAGAAAACATCCCAAGTTCGCTCGCAGAAATGAAGCAACGTCCTGATTGGCAGAAGTGGGAAGCAGCTATGCACGAGGAAATGAATTCCTTAGAGTGGAACAAAACATGGACGTTAGTGAAGCTTCCGGAAGGACGTGTGCCGATAACATGTAAATGGGTCTTCAAGGTGAAGGACAACGACGCAGATGGCGAGAAACGGTACAAGGCGAGACTTTTAGCTCGAGGTTTCAGCCAGAGAGCAGGGTTTGATTACGGTGAAACCTACTCTCCAGTGGTGCGGCTGGATTCTGTACGAGCAGTGTTGGCTATAGCTAATCAGCAAATGATGACAGTGCATCAGATGGACGTCAAGACGGCTTTTCTCAACGGGGACTTGGAAGAGGAGATCTTCATGGCTCAACCAGAAGGATTAAAGAAAGATAAGAATCTAGTCTGTCGTCTTAACCGTTCTTTGAATGGTCTCAAACAGGCATCGAGAGCATGGAACAAGCGGTTCCACACATTCGTGGAAAGGCTAGGATTCACCAGGAGCTTGAATGATCCGTGCCTTTACGTCAAGGGTTCTGGGAGCAACCAAGTTATCCTTGTTTTGTACGTGGATGGCTTACTGATAGTCAGTCGTAGGCTGAAGGTGGTAGATGCGGTGAAGCGATGCCTGAGGAAGGAATTTGAAATGACAGATATGGGAGAGGTGCGTACATTCCTTGGTATGAGGATTGACCGGAATGTGGAAGAGAAAATGCTGGGAATAAGCCAGAGAGGTTTTCTTGAAAACCTGCTTCGTCGTTTCAACATGGCAGATTGTAAACCGTCGTCTACACCGATCGAATACCGTCTACACCTGAAAAAGCGAGAAGAAGCTGAACGCACTGAGAAACCGTATCGAGAGCTGATTGGTTGTCTCATGTACGTGACATTGACGTCAAGACCTGACTTGTGTGCAGCTGTAAATTATATGAGTCAGTTCCAGAGCTGCCCAACGGAACTGCATTGGACCCACGCTAAACATATTTTACGGTACATCAAAGGGACTCTGGATTTAGGTCCAGTATTCTTTGCGAAGGATACGGTACCGGTAGTGGAAGCATACGCCGACGCGGATTGGGCGAATGATCCGCTGGATAGGCGTTCAATCAGTGGATATGTCTTCCGAGTGTATCAGTGTCGTCAGTTGGTTGACTAAGAAACAATCTACCATTTCGACGGAGGCGGAGCTCGTGGCCTTGAGCACCGCAGTATGCCATGGATTTTGGCTGGTACGTCTGCTGAAGGAATTATCGATAGAACCGGAGGGTCCTGTGGTCTATCATGAGGACAACCAATCCACGATAAGGGTTGTTGAAAAAGAACGGGACACTGGACGGTTGAAGCACGTCGATGTTCGACATCGATTCATCCGTGATGAGGTTCAGCGGGGGCGTATAGTTCTTCGATACGTCCCAACCGGCGAGCAAACAGCAGATGTGATGACCAAGGGCTTGCCAACAGGTTTATTTCAGAAGCATCGGGCTTCTTTAGGATTGGCACATTCAAGATATTGAGTGGGGGTGTTAGAGCAAACAATATCTTATGTTTGAAGGAACGAATGTGGTAACATAAACGCGTTATGTGATTGTCAGTCGTCTGAGCGGAATTAATGGCGTCGCGTGTATATACAATAAACGTGTAATATACCTGTACAGTAAACTTTATCCGCCTTTTATATTATTCCCGACCAAGTTAATGAAGCTCTGATACGCAGTCCAATAGCGTCGGTGTCCAAGAAGCCAAGTGAATCGTACAATAGCTAGGTGTATCGTGTGAATGCGCTTGCACGCCATCAAAGGGCTGTCTCGTGACCCAATCTACAACTGTTTGATCACAAAAAAACAATGAAAAACAGAAACACTACCGTCCAGCTACACAAATAAAAAAAGAAGGAGAGTTTGTAGTGATAAAAAATATAGATAACACAGTCAACACTAACAAAAAGCTTATTGCCAGATACAAGGGTCCATATGTAATTGTTGTGGACAGAGCAACGTTGCGCGACATTGCCACTCCGGGTTTGTCATTACAAGTGACAAGCCATGCGACGCTGGGCTGTCATCACCCGCACGTGCTGCACGCAGGGCGCAGCCATCGCGCTGGTGCTGTAGGACACACTCGACTTCGTAACATATATGTTTCGTTAAATATGTTTTATGTTCTTAAATATAAGTGTTTTATAATTGTAACGTAATCGTGCCTCTCGTGTAAAGGTTATTGTGTGTGCCGTATCAACGAAAGAACATAACAGTAATACACAAACGCTTACCTAATAACGATAGATATGTAATTAGGGACATTGATGGAATTCAGATTACGCAAATACCGTAAGATGGAGTTTTGGAAACGGGCAAATTAAGAAGGTGGATTGTGCCTCATGCTGGTGATTGATCGAATTATGAAATGTAACACTTGGGTAATTAAGAAATAGTTAAAACACAAAATTGAGGACAATTTAGGGTCAGGAAGGCCGGACTGTAGATAGTTTCTTCTCAAACTACCCAGTTTTGATGCAGCAATTCGAAAGTAGCCATCGTTTCGTGATGCATTTTGTTCCATCCTCGATAGTGCAGAGCACCTTACCGATCGTGATAAGTTAACATACCTAATAACTGCAGTGACAAAAGAAACTAAACGTACCATCGAAAACATCAGTCTAACCTCCGCTACTAACGCCATAGCCTGGAAGCTTCTTACCGACAAATACGAAAACAAATTCTTGCTGATGAAAGCGTATTGCGATGCGCTATTTGAAATTTCCCCTATAAAAAAAGCGTGTCCGGAAATGCTAAACAATATGATCAACGAATTCGAGCGAAACCTTCGTATGTTGCAGAACGAAGCAGAGAAAACAGAGAATTGGAGCATTCTTCTTGTTTTCCGTCTTACGACTCGCTTGTTTCCAACCACGAACTCGCTTGGAAACAACACGACCATACCCACACGTTACGCGGGCATCATGGTAAGACTTATCGATTCGGACAGAGGTTTATCCAAATTCCCTTTGGATGCAGTTAACGTCTGAGAATGCGGATGGAGACAACTCCCCTCGATTACATCATTTAGCGGATGGAGCTAGCTCCTATCGATCGCGACAGACATTCATGATAACACGGCATTCCGGAAGATTACTTCCTTGGGGAGCGCATACCAGAAGATCCAACGCGTGGGAATACTATCGACCCTATCAGCCGGAGGATGACGCATCGCGAATTCTCCCCTAGTTCGAGACATCACCGGAAGATCACTTCCTTGGGGGAGCATAACTCACATATGCTGAACTGATCGATTTGCTTAGAACGATTTGCCGAATTGGTGATAAAGACGCCTACCAATTCAGCGGAAGAAAATCGAGCAAAGGATAACGCGAAGGGCGCAGGTAGAAAAATACACACCATACAAACAACAGTAGCGGATTCAACGAAATGTGTTTTTTGTACTGAACCCAAGCACTCACCCTTTGTTTGTCAACTCTTCCGAAGATTACCCGTAGCAAAGCGAAAGGATGTGGTACAAAAGAAATTATTATGCTTCAATTGTTTTTCCCCGAGCCATAAACAATTCCAATGCAGTTCCACCTCTTGTCTTATTTGTGGGATGAAACACCATACAATGCTACATGAAGCAATCGAACCCCAGCGTGCACAAAATTTACCTGAACCCGTTCAAAAGGGTGCTTGTAGAGTTATAAATAATATAAGTGTGACGAGAATACGTAAGTAGTGTGTAAGTAGTATTAAGTAGATATGTATGCGTAGGTAGATCATAAGTGAAAAACAGTCGTAAACGAGAAGTCAAACGGAACACACGCATTCCAAGGACACTACAGTTGGCGACGAGAGAAAATTTCGGAAATTCGGAAATGACAGACGACCAATGCGCTATAACGCATCTATAACCTAGCGTCCATGATTGGGTTCTTTTTCCGGTTGAGCCAACGATGTAAAGCGTGTGCTAATTCGGTATAATGCAATAAACTCCTGTTTTTCCGTTTGTTCTGGTGAACTTATCCTTGTTTGTGCATATGTATCTGCCAATGATATAAAGTGTATAAAGCTCAGAGAGCAATTGGAGCAAAAAGTGAATGTGTTGGCGGAACGGTACAATTTTCGGCATTGTATGCAGAAGGAGCTCTCTATTCCTGAATATATTATGGTACTGAAGGCTTTGGCGCAAACGTGCGGGACAAAGGTCTGCGGAAACGTCTGTTTAGAGAACCAGATCTGTCGTTCGAGCAAGCAGAAAGTATCGCCAGAACGTGGGAAGCAGCGGATGAGCAGAATGCGCCTAGAGAAATGGCAGCTATAAGGCACGCGCCAAAAAGTTACAACCACGTTTTAAGTACCCCAAATAGGAAACATCGCTTAAAGGGAAGAGATTCATAACATAAGAATCTTCGTTTAAGTGGGAAAATGTAGAGTTTTATATAGTATTAGTGTGACGAGAATACGTAAGTAGTGTGTAAGTAGTATTAAGTAGATATGTATGCGTAGGTTGATCATAAGTAAATACAGTCGTAAACGAGAAGTCAAACGGAACACACGCATTACACACGGACACTACAGTGCTGATCCATTACCTATGTGTAGCAGAACCATCATCTTCTGTTTCCCACGTGTTTATGGGCAAACCGTCATACCCATCCCAACCACATCGCACCAACGTTTTACTGCAAACCGCAATAGTTAAAACAATGGATTCTATCGGACAACCTCATCTCGCGCGCATATTGCTAGATTCCGGTGCGCAGCTGAACATAATTACGGAGCGACTAGTGCATCCTCTTCGTTAGCAAAAACATCGTGAGCTGCATCGTATCGGCGGAATAGGAAAAACGAATGTCGTTTCACACCATCACGTAAATATAACCATCCAATCGAAACATTCTGATTTTAGTACAAATGTGAAATGCCACGTGCTTCCGGAAATAACACACGACCTGCCAAACAGTACAATAGATGTTATGCCATGGTATTTACCATCCAACATAGTCCTAGCCGATCCTACGTGTTACCAACCCATACAAATAGATATACTAATGGGCATCGAACTGTTTTATAATATCATCGAAGAAGGCTTAATCAAACTTCCGTACCACCAAACGAAGCTGCAAAAAAACCAACCCTGGATGGAAAGTTTACGGGTACCCAGAAGCTATAACCCTTCATAGCGCTTAAACCTTCCACGCGTTGCATGCGTGCACCATTGAGGAACAGGTAGCCAAATGTTGGGAGTTGGAATCCTGCCAAAGCAAACAAGGTATGTCGTTGGAAGTGTTGGAATAGAATGACTCCCTTACCAATGTATAAAGCTTGGTCATGAACTCTCAACAGAACATTCAATAAAATTGTCACTTGAGTTTCCACTATCTCTGACGACGACCAGCAAACCAGGTGGATGTGTCTTTTCTTCGCTCCGAACGTTTCAGTAAAATCTACACTTTATTCTTCAGGTTATGGGTCTAGGACTCATAAGTTTCCTGTAATTTCACAAACGTTGAGATTTCATCGTGAGAAAAACATTTGTTTGGTGTGAAATTGTTTCCTGTGTGCAGAGCTGCGTTTCCTGTGTGCGTGTTCCGTGATCGAGAGACGTTGACAACAAAATGACTGCTGACAACGTGAAGTATTTGTGCTCGAAGCTTAACGCTACAAAATACGTATCATGGAAATTTCGAGTGCGAACGCTCCTAGAGTGGGAGGAGGCGTGGGACGCCATCGAGGTTGAATGTCCAGCGGCAGAAAGCGAAGATTTTGCATCATGGCAAAAGATAGACAGAAAAGCGCGCTACACTATCGCCATGCTTGTCGAGGCGACAACCACTTGCAATTTATAAAAAAGGCCGAGACGGCAAGAGAATTTCCTTTCACGAAAAAGCAACCATAAGCAATCAGGCTATGTTGCTTCAGCAATTGTGTTCGACAAATCTAGCAGAAAGTGGCGACATGGAGAAGCACATAGAACACATAGAAGACCTATAGGAGCGCTTAGACAATGCTAGAGTCGACCTGAGCGAGCTGCTGAGGATAATAATGCTGTTACGTTCCTTGCCACCGTCATACAGCAGTTTCGTTACCTCGTTAGAGAATCGGCCGCAGGAGGATTTGACAATGGATGTAGTCCTGGGCCGCTTGCGAGATGAGAGCTTGAAAAGGGAAAGCCAAGCTTCGGGTGGCTGTAAGGAAGAGCGTGTTAAGAAAGCAGAAGTGAAGAAGGATGAAAAGTGCTTCTTTTGTCACCAGACGGGTCATTTTCGCAGAAACTGCCGAAAGTTTCTGGAAGCCAAGAAGAAGAATTCATATCCTGAACAGACAGATGCAGATCGAAATCCTAGCATCATCTTCGTGTGTTCGGTTTTGGTGCATGGGTGTACGTTTGCTTTTGGGTGCACGTTGAGATAAGTTTGCTAGCAAAGCCCGGAAATTGACATTTGTCGGATATCCAGAACAACAAAAGAGGTACCGTTTTGTGGACTTGGCAAACGATCGAATCACAATAAGCCGTGATATTAAGTTTTTGGAAACAGATGTACAAAATAAGTAACCGGTCAGCGCCAATGAAAGTACAAAGCCAAGTTTCGTCGTGTTTTTCGAGCAAGTTACTAAGAAGGAAAATGAAGACATGTGTGTCGTATCGAACAATGGAGATCTTTCAACGCGGTCTAGTTGGGAAGATTAATTGTTTCTCGACGCGAATACTGAATTCTCAGAACAAGCGGAAGTCGTTGGCACCGACGACGAACCGGTGTCAGCAAATTCGGCGCAATCGGGGTAAGCTGCCTGCTTACTTGGACGATTACGTGGTCGACATGGCGAAGGTAAACGAGGACGCACCAAAATCGTGGCGTGCAGCGATGGATTCATCAGATGTACGTTCCTGGAAGGCCGCTACGAACGACGAAATCAAATCGCATAAAAAGAACGGTACGTGGGATATGGAGGAGCTGCCAGTAGGATGCAAAAGAGGCAAAGACCCGATGGATCAAGGTTTCTTACGCGGTGAGACACCTAGTGCGATCTTAAAAGATGGTACGCACTATAGAAGCGTTGTAGGAAGCTTATTATACATCGCGAATAGTGCCCTGACCAGATATTACCGCATGTGTTCGAATATTAGGAAGAAAATGTAATGAACCAACCGAGAAGGACTATGTAGCGGCAAAGCGAGTGGTGAGGTATTTAAAGGGTACAAAGAGTTACATCTTGGAGGCAAAACGCATCAAAGTCTCGAAGCATTTTCCAATGCAGATTGGGCCTACGTCTCCTTAACTAGCAGCAATTCCACCACAGGCTTTATGATTCGTTATGCAGGAGGAGTCGTATCATTGGTCAGCAGACGCAAGAACTGTATAAGCCTATCATCAATGGAGGCTGAATATTGTGCTTTGTCTGAAACATGCCAAGAAATAATATGGCAAAAGCGCCTCTTGGAAGATATGCGAGAAAATACATGTAGACAAATAATAATATATGAAGACAATCAATCATGTATAAGTTTTGCTGGATCGGGAAAGGTAACTAAAAGATTGAAGCACATAGAAACGAAACAGAGCTTTGTAAAAGATTTGATAGAAAAGAAAGTAGTGACCCTGCGGTATTGTCCCAGTGAAGAGATGACGGCTGATATATTTACCAAACCTTTAGGATCGATAAAACATTATAAGTTTTGTAACGATTTGAATCTTCTGTAGATTGTGTAAACGTTGAGGAGGAGTGTTAAATGTCATGAGTATTTTTGACCCACTCTGTTTGATTAGCCATCTTAACATACATGGCAAGGTGCTAATGCAAGCGGCGCATATCTTCACTGAAGATTGGGATAGTGACTTACCGGAGTCCCTGAAGGTAAAGTTTTCAGAGTAGAAGAAAATATTTATTAGCGCAAGCGATCTGGCAATAATCAGCCCAATAGTAGTCTCAAGGCCAGATAGTGTGGAACTACACACGCTTCAGAACAAGCTTTCGCAGCTTGTGTGTGCGCTAGAAGCCGCCATCAAGGCTACAATATCGTACGGCTGATTGCAGCAAAGGCACGAGTAGCGCCGATTAAGGCCATTCCAATTCCCCGATTGGAACTCCAAGTGGCGATACTGGGCGTACGACTGATGGAAGCAGTAAAGAAAGAGCTGCGTATTACCGTCAAAAGGATAACTTTTTGGAGCGATTCGAAAACCGTCCTAGATTGGATCAACAGTGAGCACAGAAAATCTGACCAATTATTAAAGCCTTGCGGAAATTTCTCAAACAAACCTTGCCAAGACAAACGGAAATCAAATTGGTATTGCGGAGATTTGTTTGAGTCGTCAAGTTTCATGCTTCGTTGACTCGCGACAACCCTAACTGTCAAAGTGGTGCTGTCATTGAAAAGCTTTGAAATATATGTAAACAAAACAGTTTGTTGAGCGGTTGCTTCCATTATAGTTGTGTTTTAAAATGATTTCCGGATATTTATTCAGCGATAGTGATAGCAGCGATAATGACAGATCGCAGATTGTTGCGAAGCATGTTTGACCCGTTGGATCTGGCGAACCATATGTAAGTTTAATATCTTAAGATAAACAAAACTCATGACGAAATATGTTTTCATTTTTTGTCTTTTTACAGGTTCATAAAGAACTTCCGTGTCTCAAAAGACATTTTCTTGTACATCCTCTCGGAGATAGAACCTAAGCTACCACCGATCAAGGGAAAAGGATTAACCGGAAAAGAAATACTTGCCGCAACACTTCGATTCTTAGCAGAGGGAAGCTACCAGCACGGCGTCGGGAAAGATTTCAACATTGCCATTGCTCAGCCAACATTTTCAATAGCATTTAGGAAGTGTTTGAAGGTTCTGCAGGACACCCTGGGCCCAAAGTGGGTAAACATGGATATGGATCGAAACGAACAACAAGATGCTCGCCGCTACTTTTATGTAAAAAGTAACATTCCTGGCATCGTTATGTGCGTCGATGGTACGCACATACGAATAATTGCACCAGTTAACGACAGGGATCAACATTACAACCGCAAAGGATTTTATAGTTTGAATGTAATGGTGGTATGTAACACTGGTGGTATGTCAACAAAAAAGCAAGTGTAAATTATAATGCAAAAAATTCTTTTGTTTCAAGGTTTGCGATCATAAGATGCGTTTTCGGTACGTGGATGCAAGGTACAGTGGATCAAATCATGATGCACGTAATAAATCAATTTTAATGTTTTGTATTGGATTTTTAATATTTTGTTCTATTTCACAGGTGATTCTGCATATCCATCCAAGCCCTGGTTAGTGACACCTAAGCGAAACGCTGCTCCAAATTCTACGGAAGCAGTTTTTAATACAAATCATGCGAAGGGCAGAGAAATCATCGAGCGCGCTATCGGTGTTTTAAAAAATAGGTTTAGATGCTTGTTAGGAGCTCGGCAGCTTCATTACACACCCGAAAAAGCTGGAATAATTACAAATGTTTGCTGTATTTTGCATAACATATGTATAGCTTATAAACTGCAAGATTTTAATCATGAGGACTCAACATAAGAAATACTGCTTTTTTAGTTTAAATGAAACAAACACCAACGAAGCAAACTATGCGGAAATTTTTTTAAAAATAAAATGACCTACCTACCTGGTGCTAGGCGAAGTGTTTGGTTTAAATATTTTATTTAAGGGTGGTACTTGGACTTGGGTACTTGGAAAGAAATTAGGATAAAATTGTGGGCGGGTGCACAAAAGGATGAGCACGTTCGCTTGCTTTCTAGGCGGTTCTTAATCGTGCCACCGTGCGTTCCAACACTGTGAGAAAGTTAACACACAAATGATTACCCATGTTCGTTGCAACTCCTTTAATCTCATATAGGATAACTAAAGGTAGAATGAACATATTTATCGTTCTGTTACCCGATGAGACTCAATGAAAAGTTATAAAAGGTTTGCAAATCACCGGACAAGTAACAGTAGGTATTAGGATGCGAACTAGAGTAGTGCAGGTACTGAAAACAATTCTCTTCAAACACGCTACCTTACATGCATTTGGTAAACATAACCATTCAGTTTGATTTCAAGTTGTGTTTCTACATCGTCATTCATAAAACTTCTCTTAAATTTGTGTTAAAATTTTCCAAGGTTGAAATGTATCAGTTTGTACATTTTTTTTTGTATATTTCAATATTAAATGTAGTGCAAAAATTGTGATTATTTCCTTTTTACTTATCCCTAAGACTGAAACGAATAAATGCTTTAGCTTTATTCATTCTTTTATACGAAAAAACTCCGTCAACAAATCGTTCAAAGTACCGGTTCATAACATTTTCCGTAGCCTCGAGCTGACGGAAGGGTTTTTGTCAAACTTGTGCATCCGTTTGGCTTTGGCAATACAAATGTTTGAGAAAAAGCTTTCGTTAAACTTGAGTACTCAAACGGATAGCCAAACGGCGCTTCGCAATGCCGATTTGTCAAACTGGAAGCTTTTTCTCAAGTACTTGAGTTTAGCAATAGCAGGGATAGTCTACAAATCGACCAGCCAAAACACTAATACCGATTATTGCTCTCGAATCCCAAACGCGCTAACAGAGGATAGTGTGAACATAGTCTTTTCACACAAGGGAAGAAATACAGCCGATCCATTCGAACTGTTCGTCTTGAAACTGTGGAAATATACCAGTTAGAACGACGCCCGGTCACTAAAGTGCAGCACAGATATGCATATCCGCGAATTCAGCATAATATCAGATTGCAGCATAAATATGCACATCAGCGAGTTCAGCGAGATACAAACAGTCGCCACCGAAGATATAAACATCCCCATCGTGGAGCATCGTATGATCATCACCAGCCGGAGCAAACGCAACGTCAGCAGATGCATCAGTTGAGCGAGATATAAACATCCTCTGATGGAGCATCGCGTGATCATCACCGGACCGTTCCCATGACGGAGCAAATGCATCGTCAGCAGATCATCAATATAAAACGGCAGCGACGCGCACCCATAAAGTCAATTCAGACAATTCATTCAGTTAATCCGGTTGAATCAGTTGTTCGAACCGATAGTCTAGGTTAAGAAGCAGTTTAAGTTAGGAGGTAGAAATAAAAGTTTTTTTTATGACCAAACAGTTGTAAGAAAACTTAACTGGCGCCCGAATAGGGACCTCTTGTGAAAACTAGGTGCGTGTAGTGATCATGTTAGAGTGAAATCACACCGTGTCGCAAGTTCCGTGTAGTGATCACGATAGAGTGGAATCACACCGTGTCGCGATAACATTCCCCTGATCGCAAACAAATTGCAGCCGTGTGTACAGGTACCTTAGTAGCCGGAAACAGCTGATAACTCGTCACCGGAGGAAAAGGATCATACCACCACACCGAGAAGGAAGGAAGTCACCTGAATTCATAAGAGGACCCGAACAACAAATTCAACCCCGTAACCCCGTAAATTTATTAAATACAAGTGGAAGTGAGTGAGGTGAAGTGAATCTCACCGCCTAGAAAAAAAATTCTAACAGAAAGTTGAGCATAGAGTAAATGTGCAATTCTGGAGGAAGTTATCGAAGCATTGAATAGATTTTCATTCAAAATGTCGAAAGAAGAAGTAAATCAAATCTTGAATAGAATTGCAGCCCTTGAGTTGCAACAACAAAGCGTCAAATCGCACGCGATAGATTACGCAGATCCCCCTCTGTTTTTCAACAAAAACGACGGTACACCTGTCAGTCCAGATTCGTTTGACAAGATACCAGATCTTGTCAAAGATTTGCCAATTTTTTCAGGCGATCCAAGCGAATTAAATAGCTGGATCAATGACGTTGACAGTTTGGTAAAATTGTATCAAACTTCTGCCCTAAGTACAATAGAACACAAGAATAAATTTCATATGATCTGCAAATTTATTCGAAGAAAGATTCGCGGCGAAGCAAACGACTCGTTGGTGGCATCCAATGTTGGAATAAATTGGAATGCAATTAAGAAAACGTTAATAACATACTATGGAGAAAAGCGAGATCTGGAGACGCTAGATTTCCAGATTATGAGTGTACAGCAGAAAGGAAGATCGCTGGAAGTGTATTACGATGAAGTTAATAGACTTCTCTCACTCATCGCAAATCAGATACACACAGATGACAGATTTTCGCATCCAGAAGCATCAAGAGCTCTTATCGAAACGTACAATAGAAAAGCCATCGACTCATTTATAAGAAGATTGGATGGGGACGTGTATAAATTCATACGGAACTATGAACCGACATCTTTGGCAGCAGCTTATATATCATTCCAAAATATTGGATGTAGGAAGATACTATCCAAACCAAGGATTCTTACTCAATCCACCTCGCCAAGGAACTTAATTCCGTTGCCCCCACCAGGTCCGCAAAAAATGTTTGTGCAAAAACAAGCACCACCATTGCCTATGCGAAACAATCAATTCGCTCATCAAAATTTCTTTCGCCCGAGAAACTTTCAACATAATTCAAGACCGATGTTCCGACCACAATTCCAAAATCATGGAAGAAACCCGTTCGAAAGACAACAAGCACCAGAACCAATGGACATCGATCCTTCCATCAGAACAAAGCAAGTAAATTATGCTAACAGACCATCTTTTTCAGGTAACACAAGACCAGTAAAAAGACCTAGGGTCAACAATATCCAAACCATACCACCAGAAGAATTCCACATGGATGAATCTTCATCATATGCAAGGTATCTGAAGCAGATCGAAAAACAAGAAAATCAGGACAATAGTTATCAAGAAGCTGAGTTGAATTTTTTAGAATAAATTCAGCTTTACCATATTTTATTTACTATGGTAAAGCAGGAAAAGAAATTAGAATACTAGTCGATACGGGAGCTAATAAAAATTTTATTCACGAAAAACACGCAAAAATATCTCATGATGTAACACCACCATTTTTTGTTTCATCAGTCGGAGGAGATATTTTGATCAATAAATATTCTCAAGCGAAAATATTTCAACCTTATTCAAACATTAACGTAAAATTTTACCACTTGAAAGGACTAAAAACATTCGACGCAATAATTGGTCATGATACACTAAAAGAAATAAAAGCAATCATTGACACTGCTAATCAAAAATTAATAATTGGAAATAATGAAATTCCTCTTTTACAGCATTATTTACAAGAAGTAAATAAAATTGAAATAAGGGACAATCACCTTAATCACAAAGAAAAACAACAATTACATGCATTACTAAATAAATTCCAAGATTTATTTCAGCCACCTGATGAAAAACTGCCGTTCACGACACAAGTAGAAGCAACGATATGCACATTCGACAGTGAACCAGTGTACAGTAAGTCGTACCCGTATCCACTAGCTCTAAAGCAAGAAGTTGAAAAACAAATACAAAAACTTAGACCATCACGATCGCCATACAATTCACCTGTATGGATCGTACCAAAAAATTAGACGCTCAAACCAAAAGAAATACCGACTTGTAATTGACTACAGAAAACTGAATTTGAAAACCAAAAGCGACAGATATCCAATACCGGATACATCAGTAGTACTTGCTAATTAAGGAAAAAACAAAATTTATTCAACAATGGATTTAGCATCCGGTTTCCATCAAATTCCGTTGTCTAAGAAATACATAGAAAAAACTGCCTTTTCCGTGAATAATGGCAAATTCGAATTTTTACGACTGCCATTTGGATTGGACCACATTGGAAAAAGATGTCATGTTTATATCGATGACATAATTGTTTTTGGTAAAACTCTTGAAGAACATTTACAGAATCTTGAAATTGTCTTAGAAACGTTAAGAAAAGCAAACTTTAAAATCCAACCAGATAAATCAAATTTTTTAAAAAAAGAGGTCGAATTTTTGGGATTCATAATATCAGAAAATGGTCTGAAACCAAATATGAAAAAAGTAGAATGTATTCAAAAATACCCTGAACCAAAAAACTTAAAAGATCTTAGAGCATTTTTAGGTCTATCAGGATATTACAGACGTTTCGTGAAAGACTATGCAAAAATCGCCAAACCTTTAACGAAACTTTTAAGAGGAGAGGATGGCCATTGCCAGATACTCAAAAATCAATCGAAAAATTTTACAATCACTTTTGATGATGAAGCACGACAATCGTAAAGGCCCGATAGATCATCGTGAGGCTCTTCAGGATCGCGTGTGGCGCGAAGCAATGGTAGAGGAACTAGATTCTCACAAAAGAAATCAGACCGGGACGTTGGTGACATTACCGAAGGGTCGCAAGGCAATTGGTTCGAAGTGGGAGTACAAGGAAAAACGCAACGAGAAAAACGAAGTTGTCAAATTCAAGGCCAGACTAGTCGCTCAAGGCTATGCGCAGAGATCTGGAGTTGACGTAGGCGATGTGTTTGCACCAGTCATGAGCCATGTAACGTTTCGTGCTTTTCTAACAGTAGCGACTAAAAACGATATGCATGTTCGCCATCTAGACGTAAAAACGGCATATCTTTATGGTTCCCTAGATGAAGAAGTGTACATGCGCCAGCCCCCTGGTTTCGCCGTTCCTGGGAGAGAACAACTCGTGTGTCATCTCCAACGCAGTATCTATGGACTTCGACAGTCCGCCCGATGCTGGAATCGACGACTAGATGCGGTCTTGGTGAAGATTGGCTTCAAAGCATCAGCGGCGGACCCATGTTTGTATGTTAAAGGCAAGAACAATGCCAAAATGTTGCTGTTACGTATACGTCGACGATATATTAATTGCGTCTTCCGGATTTGGAGGAGGTCAGTGGCAGCCTGAAGAACGAGTTCGAGATAACATCGTTAGGTGAAGTACGTCATTTTCTCAGTGTTGAGGTAAAACGTGAAGGAAACGTTTACAAAGTAAGCCTTTGCAACTACATCGACAAACTACTGAAGGTATTCAGCATGGAGCAGTGTAAGACTGCCAAATCACCGATGGATCCAGGCTACCTTAAGACGACAGATGGGGAAGAGCCGTTCGAAGACCCAAGTATGTACCGAAGTCTTGAGGGTGGGTTGCTTTATTTGGCCATAGTTACTCGTCCGGATATTGCAGCTAGCGCATCAATACTTGGAAGACGTTTCAGTGCTCCTCGAGACTGCGATTGGACAGCGGCGAAGCGAGTGCTTCGCTATTTGAAAGCGACCAAGATGTATCAACTACAACTTGGAGGTGAACCACAACAAAATTTGATAGCATTCTCGGATGCCGATTGGGCGGGTGATGCTGAGAGCCGTCGTTCGACATCCGGCATACTATTCAAGCTAGGAGGTGGTTGCATAATGTGGGCCAGTGGTCGGCAACCATGCATCAGTCTTTCATCAATGTAAGCGGAGTACGTGGCCTTCAGTGAAACACGTCAAGAAGCATTGTGGCGTTTGGGGTTCGTTCGCTCAGATAGAGTGAGTAGAAGATCCAAGCACATCGAAACGAAAGAGCGATTCATACGCGACCTGTGTACACGAGGAGAGATTGAACTGTTGTATTGCCCAACAGATCGTATGCAGGTGGATATCCTAACTAAGCCACTAGGACCAGTGAAGCACCATCTATATTGCAAGCATTTAGGGCTTCAAATGGGATAATAGTGGTAAGAGGGTTCTCATTGAGGGGGAATGTGGAAATATACCACTGTTCACCTCTTACTGGAGTGTGACAACCCTGGAGTGGCAAATGTCATGCGTGACATTAGCATGATAAGCCACTGAACGAAAGATAGCGTCCCTGTGTGGTTGATATCCGGTCAATCAAGTGCTCGCTGTAAAACGTGTCTGTCTTTCAATAAAGCCCAAGTAAAATTAAAGTTTTTCCCCATAAAAGTTTATTTGATTTTTCAACAGAAACAGGTTCAATAGCTACCAGGTCGTTCCGAGACCGTGGCACGCGAAACACGAAAAGATGCTTAGCTAGGAGAAATATTACAACACCTCGAACAAGGCAGCGACCTTACGCGGCTGGGTTCCAAAGCGCCGCAAGCTAAATACAGCCTAGCAGCCAACTGCCTCATGTATCAGCACCGCGTTGTAATTCCACCATCTTTGCGCAAAGCAATAATAGACGATTTGCATACTGCTCATATTGGAATCGTCAAGATGAAAGGTCTAGTTCGTTCCTATGTGTACTGGCCAGGAATCAATGCTGAAATAGAACTAGCTGTTAAATCGTGTTCAGAATGCGCACAACAAGCCACGGCGCCGCCGAAATTCAACCACCACCATTGGGAGTATCCGAACGCACCATGGCAACGCATCCATATTGATTACGCGGGTCCAGTGGCAGGTGTAATGCTCCTAGTCGTCGTCGATGCGTACAGCAAATGGTTGGCGGTAAAAGCAACTACTACAACGACTACGAACGCAACGATCAGGCTACTAGATGAGCTATTCGCCGCTTATGTAGTACCTATCACGGTAGTTTCTGACAACGGTCCACAGTTTGCATCACCCGATTTCACGGCTTAGTTCAAGAATGTAGGCGTCAAGTACCATAAGCTTACTGCACCGTTTCACCCAGCAACAAACGGTCAAGCTGAGCGGTACGTGCAAACTGTGAAGAAGGCGTTGAAAGCTATGGGTACAACAAAATACACTTTGCCAAGGAACTTTAACACCTTCCTGCTACAGTTCCGAAAGGTTCCGAAAGAGGGTGGAAAGGCGAAGTGCCAGTGGTAACGGCAAGCAAGCCTTAAAGGTAGGAGCGAAACCAAAACTCGCTGAGCAAAAGAAAAAAGAAAAAGTGTCCCACTACTGCAATAAGGAAGGGCATTTTCGTCGCGATTGCCGTAAGTTGGAAAACGATCGACGAGGCAAACGGGCGGAGGATAACAGTCGGGCTGCAGGAAGGTTTAACAATCAGGAGGCGCATATGGTGGTTGCGGATTTTAAAGGAGAAGAGGTGTGTTTGGAAGCTGGTTTGATACGAGACGACTGTGCTGCACTTTGGTTCCTTGACTCAGGAGCTACATCGCATATGACCAGCAACGCATCGATGCTTGACAAAATCTGTGAAACAACTACATACATTGGTCTGGCTGATGGAAAGAAAATCACAGCAACGGGGCTTGGATCTACCAAATTTTTGTCGAAAAAGGAGTTTGGTAAGGATATTCTTGTAAATCTAAAACAGGTATATAATGTCCCCGAGTTAACAGGAAACCTTCTGTCCGTGCGTAAGCTGTGTGATGAAGGATGTGTTGTAACGTTCTATAAAAATGGCTGTGACAATTTTGGTTTTAGGACAACGCAGCGGTAATATTTATCACCTGAAACATGGTGTGCAACGAGCGCTTGTAACGACGGCAGGACATACCAACAATTGTATCCATGTGTGGCATCGTCGCTTGGGTCACAGGGATCACACGATAGTGAACAAAATCGTGCAAGATAATTTGGGAGTTGGATTGGATCTACATAAATGCTCGGTTGACTCGGAATGCGTTGCATGCTTCGAGGGGAAAATGGCTCGATCATCATTCCCAAAAGCTTCGACATCGAGATCCAGCGCTGTGCTGCAGATGGGTTTCAATCAAAGTAAGAATGACCAATGCCTTTACATGAAAGAAGAAAATGGTAAAAGAATATACCTGTTGATTTATGTCGATGACATAATGGTCGCTTGTGAAGAGCAAAGATTGATCGAGAAAGTATATGCTGAACTAAAACAACGATTTGGAATCACCAACATAGGAGGCCTGACATACTTCTTGGGTATGGAGATTAAATGCGATAATGGAAACTACAGCATTTGTCTAAATGGATATATCAACCGCATTGCGGAGAAGTTTGGGCTTCAGGATGCAAAAGAAGCTAAATCTCCAATGGAGCTTGGATTCACTAAGTTTTAAGATAAAGAAACGGTTATGCCTGATGGAACAAAGTATAGGAGTCTCGTTGGTGCTCTTTAGTATATAGCTGTATGTGCTAGACCAGATATTGCTTTCAGTGCTACGATATTGGGCCGAAAGGTGGAAGCTCCTACACAGGCGGATTACGTGGCTGCTAAACGTGTTGTACGCTATCTCAAGGCGACACAGGACTGGAAGCTAACCTACAATGAAAACGACGGAATTCTAATCGGTTACACCGACGCTGATTGGGCTAATGACGTCAAAACTAGAAAGTCTACTTCCGGATTCGTTTTCTGTTATGGAGGAGGAGCCGTATCGTGGGCAAGTCGCAAGCAAACGTGCGTTGCATTGTCATCGATGGAGTCGGAATATGTGGCTCTGAGTGAAGCGAGTCAAGAGCTAATAAGGCTTCGAGGTTTACTGGAAGAAATAGGCGACCATCAGGAGCAACCTACTGTGATGAAAGAGGACAACCAGAGTTGCTTCAAGTTCGTAGGTTCTGAGCGTACAAGTCGTCGTTCGAAGCATATTGAAACGCGCGAGTTTTTCGTCAAGGAATTTTGCGATCGGGGACTTCTTCAGCTGGAGCATTGTCCGACTGAGGACATGGCTGCCGACGTGTTGACTAAACCTTTGGGTGCCATCACACATAAGAGGTTCTCATGCATGCTAGGATTAAGCATTGGTAGTATGAGGGTGGAACATTGAGGAGGAGTGTTGATATATGCAATATTCCTACCCCTTGCTTTTGACAGTTGTCAAAATACAGTTCAGTGGAGTTTTTGTCCAACCTACAGAAGAAGCGTCCTGTAGCAAACAAGAAGGCTCAATAAATTCACGGTTCTGTTTAAAACTAAATCAACTTGACGTGAAGTTTTCCATTCATTCCAACAGAATCGACCTCGTCAGACCGCATGATGTAATAAGTTAGGTTGCTGGCAGCACTGAAGATTGACAGTTAGGTTGCTGGGGCGTGCTGTCAAGCGGATAGGGCAGACAAGATTGTACAGCGCAAGCGGGCGCACGTGCCAGAGAGGTTAATAAAAACGTAGAGGTACAAAACTTATTACACATGACATCACCAAACGCATGACACAGAAGAATCAATCTACATTCCAACCGTCCTTCCGTACCTTCTCCATCGGACAGAAAGTTTACTGCCTTTCTGGTAATCCTCGTAAGGACAAATGGATCATCGGTGTCATAATTGCTCGTTTGGGGGATCTTCACTACAACATCCGGTCTGAAGGAAAGATCCTCAAACGCCATGTTGATCAGATTCGAAAATTCCATGGCAACGTCAACATCGAGGAAACCAACGGTAAAGTGTCTCGTAGACTGAACTTCTACCACTTAGAGCCTCAACAGTCATCAATCAACAATGACGTCGACCTAAATTCGTCAGGTCAATCCAACGCATCAGATGACGAGTTTAGAACGCCAATCAACAGTCCGCAATCTTCATCATCAAGTGAAGACTCGACGCTAGTTGCACGCAGATCTCAACGACTTCGACGATCTCCTTTACGGTACTCTCCATCCTCCAGGATCTTCCTAAAAAAGTGAGGAAATGTCGTGTATGGAACTGTCAATGGTTTGTAAGCATTGACTTGCATTGTCCAACCTGACTTGAATCCAGTTTAGATACTGACAGTCGAACTGTCATTCTGGTGCTTCTTCTACTGCGCGACGCAACCTACACCATTATTCCTATTCGTAATCTTTTCTTTATTTTAATTATTAATAAAGTTGTTAAAAATACAGAACAGAGCGTCCTTTCAACACAAAGTACCATTACTATTCCACGTGTCATTACTACTCCACGTTTGATTACCATTCCAAACTCCATTACCACTCTCCATCCCAAACCTAAACCAGTGGGTTGCTCGAGCATCGGCTCTTTTCAGAGCCACCTATCAGATTCTAAAAGATATTTCGGAAAACCACCATACACAACGTAGGACATCCCGGGACGAAACAAAGGTAAAATACTCGAAACTCATTCGGCTCCAGACGGGCAAATTCGTTCTGTAGTAGTAAGAGAAACCATTCAATTTTGAAACGTCCTGCGGTAAAGTTAGCAGTTATAAACGTTGAACCAAAAGAACATTTACTACTGTAACGTCGGACCGTTACACCGGACCACTGTGCACCTTTCACCTGCTGTCATGTATTCTGACTACCGTGGTAGCCACTGTCCAATCTGTCACGAAAATGAAACCTTCTTCGTCTGGCGTGTGATTCTGCCTGTGTTATTTTCCAAAAAAATAACCGCCCAACGGTCGGTTACTACAGCCTCAGAAGTGGGATCTTCAGAAAAACCTTCTGTGAAACTTGTGTTCCGGCGCCGACGCCATGGCGCAATCTAAGGAAGAGCAGCTGCGTGAGCTGGTGAAAGAAAGAATTAATGTTCCGGAATCCGCCACGATTATGCAAATTCGGCAACTGCACGCTTCCGTGGTAAGATTGACCACGATCGTGGCCAATTCAGTGCTTGAGACGCCGAATCGCATCAGTGACGCCGAGGAATCTCGTGGTGCCACCATTTTGTGTGATGCAAACGAGAGTGACGCTGCCGTATATGTCCCCGCCATTTTGTTCGATCCATCCAACGTCGATGATTCTGCTACGCATGCTACTGCTATGTGCCCCGTTCCAAATGCTGATGGCATTAATCCTTCCGCTGCAGTGGGTAAACCTCCGGATGTTGGGACCGTCGATGCTTCTGAAGATATCTGATCCGAGGATTCCATAACGTTCAAGACAATCATTAAACCTTCATCAGTCCCCGGTGAGAAAGACACAAAAAGCATATAAAAACTTTCGCTACACAGATGCAACGCAACGCAACGTAGCTAATACGCACGGTTTAGCCACCACTACAAACGCGAAAGAAGCAAGCGACAGCACTCCGACTCAATCTTCCTCTCACACTGCAGCACGTCATTGGAACACGATAGGTACACCTTGTCCTTGCTGTGAAGGAAGCCATGCACTTTATCGATGCTTCACATACAAACGGAAACCGGCCACAGAACGCGTCGAAATAGCACAGAAAGCTGAACAATGTTTCGCATGTTTGTCCGGGAATGATCACCGCCAACAAAATTGTAGAGCAGCTAGGGAATGTGGCATACTAGGATGTAAAGAAACGCACCACCGATTGCTGCATTTACCCGCTGATCTAACACCAATCTAATCTGAATCTAATCTAATCTGAATCTAACACCAATTGTAATCAAGCGCAGCAAGATATTCTTTATCAAATCGTTCCGGTTGTCCTACGAAACGGGAACAGAACATTAAGAACACTCGCATTTTTAGATGCAGGATCATCATTAACGCTGATCGAAGAAGAGACGGCTGGCAAACTCCGTCTTGACGGTCCAACAGATCCACTTAAAATGACGTGGACCCAGAATGTGTCCATGCGAGAGAATGAGAGCAAGAGAGTGAGCTGCTTTATTAGAGGAGAAAAAGAGAAAAAGGAACATTTCCTAGAACATGTGAGAACAGTAAAGAACCTACAGCTTCCGAGACAATCTATTGGTTGCACTAAGCTAATAGAGAAATATCCTCATCTGAGAGGAATTAGTATCGGGGAATACGAGAGCGCAAGGCCGACTGTATTAATCGGTCTCAACCACAGCCATCTACTAATACCACTAGGACGAAAAATGGGCCGAAGTGATGAGCCAATGGCAATCAAGACCAAGTTAGGATGGATTATCTTCGGGCTGAACACGAAGGTTCGCGAAGCTCCAGAACATCAGCTGATGATCCACTGCGAGGAAAACGCAATGACAAATATGATGCGTCAGTATTTTAGCACTGAAGATTTTGGAGTGAAGCCAGTAGCAACAGTGAAGTCAAAGGAAATGGAACGCGCAGAAAAGATCATAGAGCAAACGTTAGTGAAGTCGGAAGGACAATACGAGATAGGTCTGTTGTGGAAGACCGACGATATCAAACCGGATTTGAAAGTTTGGCTTGAAGAAACTTTCAAGCAGTATGAGGCGAAGGGCTACATAAGGAAGCTTTCTCACGAAGAAGCAGCCCGTCACGGTCCTCGTACATTTTATTTGCCACATTTCGTGGTGGTGAATAAGAACAAGCCGGTGCCAAAACCTAGGCTGGTGTTTGACGCAGCCGCGCGAGTTAAGGACGTTTCGTTAAACTCGCTCCTGCTCACCGGTCCTGACGAGATGCCGTCGTTATTTGGAATCTTATTAAGATTTCGTGAAGGAAACATCGCTATCAGTGGAGACATCAAGGAGATGTTTCATCAAGTGAAGATAAGGGCGGAAGATCAAGATGCACAGCGCATTTTGTGGCGCAATGGTGACACCAACAGAAAACCAGATACATACGTTATGCAGGTCATGACGTTCGGCGCCACGTGCTCTCCATCATGCGCCCAGATAGGTCGATCGTGCATCAGCACTACGTGGACGACTATGTAAACAGCTTCTTCTCTTTAGAAGTAGCAGTCGAAACGGTGAAGCAGATAAGTGAAGTCCATGCAATGGGAGGATTTCTAATAAGAAATTTTGTTTCGAACCATTCGAAGCACATCAACACCATCCCTCAAACGCATCAAATCCATCACAAGATTGTGGATATAAAGGAGAAGGACCAGTGCGTTGAGATGATATTGGGTATTCAATGGAACACACAGCTGGATTCCTTTGGCTAAAAGGTAAATAAGGAACGTATCGACAGCAAGTCTGATGGAGTACTGCCCACTAAACGCGAGGTATTAAGCTTCGTTATTGTTGTGTGTACCTTGGTTACGCACGCAGCCGGTTCGCTACTCGTTGCTGTCTGGGAATAGACAGTATCCGATGTGGAGAGAGAACCGATCGTACGAGCCCTACCCGATCGCTCTGGCGGTCCTTGCACCTGCTTCTCGTGTGGGGCCTTCTTCTCGTTTGTGCGTCCGCTGGAGACAGTCGTTTTATCTTGTTTTCGTGTGTGTCAGATTTTAGAAATAAACAATTTTTAATGTGTAATTGTGCGTGTTCGTTTTTTATATGAGTGACGACACAACAACTGCCGACGAGGATTCACGAATACGGTTCGCGTGTGAAAAGTGAAAATTCCGCGAAAACGACGCAGAATGTCCAGCCCAGAAGAGACGCCGATCACCGAGGAGCAGCGTCGGTTATCACAAAATGGTGTCCTAAACGCCGCGTTCTGGCAGCATCCGCCATCGCAGCAAACCGACGGCCCGACCATCCAGCATACGCTGCAATTGCTGCAAACCCAGCTGGCACAGCAGCAAACGCTCCTTTCACAGCTACTACAGCAGCAGCAACAGCAGCAGCAACAGCAGCCCGCTGCGCCGCAAACCCAACAGGCCGAGCAGCATCCACCGCCCAAGCCCAGCAATCCGGAGCTCATCCTCGAAGCTCTCGCAAGTAATATCACAGAGTTCCATTACGACGCCGAGGCAGGCGTTACGTTCGAGTCGTGGTATGCGCGGTATGAGGATCTTTTTGCGCAAGACGCAGCCCGCCTGGATGACGCATCGAAAGTCCGCTTACTAGGACGCAAGTTAGGCGCAGCCGAGCACGCCCGTTTCATCAACTTCATTTTGCCACGATCCGCTCGTGACCTCACGTTTTCCGAAATGGTGGAAAAGTTAACTGTGCTTTTCGGCAAAATGGAGTCCACTCTGTGCAAACGATTTAAATGCCTCAACACCACTAAAACGCGCGATGAGGATTTACTAGCATTTACCTGTCGTGTAAATCGTGCATGTGTGGAAGCCGAATTTTCTTCGATGACGGAAGAGCAGTTCAAGTGTCTCGTCCTAGTGTGTGGGTTGAAGGACGAAGGTGATCGCGATATACGAATCAAGCTGCTAGCTAATCTGGAGGAGCGGAAAGATGTAACCCTGGAGCAGCTGGCGGAACTGTGTCAACGTCTGATTCGAGTAAAGGCTGATAGTGCAATGATCGCGCCTGGGTTGAATGAATCAGTGACGACACAACAGTTATCAGTACCTATGATCCTCTAGGTCTCATCAGCCACCTCACAATACAAGGCAGAATATTGATGCAAGCCATACATCTCGCCAACATCGAGTGGGACTCGGAAATCCCTGACACTCTCGCAGCAAGATGGTACGAATGGCTGAAAGTGATAGATGAAACAAAAAACTTAGCTATTCCTAGGCCAAAAACTGTGTCTGGCAGCACTCCGATTGAGCTCCATACGTTTGTTGACGCATCACTAGACGCATTTGCCGCTTGTGTCTATGCAAGGAGCTGCTTTAAGGGATGCTACGTTACTAGGCTTGTCCTCGCTAAGGCTCGAGTTGCTCCAGTCCATGCTCTTACCATTCCCAAACTGGAATTGCAAGCTGTTGTCTTAGGATCCAGGCTCACCGAAACTGTCACGAAGGAGCTACGCATACCAATCGGTTGCACAACATTCTGGACTGATTCAAGAACAGTATTGTCTTGGATCAACAGTGAGCATCGCAAGTACAAGCAGTTCGTTGCTCATCAAGTTAGTGAAATTCTGGATACATCGAGCGCCAGCCAATGGAGGTGAGTTCCTTCTAAAGAGAATCCTGCCGACGCCGCAACGAAAACGTCAGACAACGCTAGTATGTGGTACACTGGGCCAGATTTTCTTCTAGAACGAGAGCGAGATTGCCAATGCCGAGCAGCAGCACATATCAGACACGGACAAAGAAAGGCGTGTCACCGCAGTACATCATCATCATGAAGCAGTGATTCCCGAGGACAACTATTAGTCTTGGGATCGTTTGCTACGCCATTACACAATCCTGAAAAAGTTCGTAGACTTCATCAGAGGCCGTAAAACGTTCACGAGAACTATTGGCCGTGGAGACGTAGAGTTGGCCAAATACGCCTTGTTACGCAAGGCACAATGGGATGGTTTCCCAGAGGAAATGGAAACCCTGACCAACGGAGGTGAAAAATCGTCGAAAAGCAGTATTCGCACATTTCTGCCCTACCTCGACGACCATGGACTTTTGAGGTCACAAAGCCGCTTAGAGAACGCAGCGGCACTTCCGAAAAGAGCACGTTCGCCGATACTCTTACCGCAGAGAAGTATCTGCACCAGGCCGACAACGTAATTATCGGAGTTTTAAGGCAATCGTACTGGATCGTGCACATGAGAAACGTATTGAAGGGAGTGAAAGGTTGCTGCCAGAAATGTATCCTCAACGCCGCAACCCCAAAAGCACCGCTAATGGCAGCCTTACCATCGTTTAGGACACACCCCCACAATCCGCCATTTCTACACACGGGGGTAGACTACTTCGGGCCTCTTGACGTCACAGTAAAGAGATCCGTGGAGAAACGATGGGGGGGGCCATATTTACCTGCATGAGCACACGAGCTGTGCACATAGAGCTAGCGGAGAAACTGGACGTAGATAGCTTCTTGGTGTGCCTCAAGAATTTCCTAAATCGTCGAGGCAAAATCACACACCTGTACAGCGACAACGGAACCAACTTCGTGGGCGCCGAGAAGCAGCTGAAGAAGCTGCTTGAAGACATCGATGAAAGGATGGGAAGGGAAGCCGCCCTTAACCACCAGATCGAGTGGAGATTCAACCCGCCATCTGCTCCCCATTTCGGTGGATCATGGGAGCGCCTGATACAGACGGTAAAGAAGGCGTTACGGCATATGGCTGCTGAATGGAAAACGCGGCACCCCTGCCCGGAGACGTTACGAGCGGCCTTGATTCAAATCGAGGCTATGATCAACTCGCGACCGCTTACCCACATACCGCTGACCAAAGAAGAGGATGAGATCCTAAGACCGTTCCACTTCCTTAAGGAATTAATAGTAAAGGATCGCTCCCTCTATTTTTTTTTTTTCTTTCCGTAATTCACAGCGGTGAATTACGAGGGGCGGGATGTTACGTACGCGATCGCAAATAACCAACAATAACATCGCGTGTACTAAAAATACTTGCTCACGTTTAAAGAGAGCTTAACATCGCGTGTGCTAAGTATGTGGATGTCAAATAAAGCTGCGGTACTTATACTAACCCTACACTAATCCTGATACTAACACCATGACATGTATGGAGTATAAAAGGAAGAAAAATTGTGTAATAAAGGCATTCGAATTCTACCAACGAAAAGAGCAGGACTTCCTATTCATTTCGGATATTCGGATAAGAAAGAAATCTCCTAACCCTCAACACCCCCTTCTGCGGCATAGGCTCCACAAATTATTTGATAGAGAGCAACTAGCGGGAAGGTGCCTGATCGGTGTTCGAACGGCTAGGAAGATTCCTGTAACCCGCACGGCTTGCATCGCAACGGTCCCTACCTTCGCGGGGCCAGCAAACCCGTACGCAGCGTAACAACCGTCTAGCCACGGATAGCCATCCTCAGTTATATGTTCCTTCGGAGATGATCGACAATGTCATTAGGCACACTCACGAAACGATAGGCCACCTTGGTATTAACAAGACAATAAGCAAACTTAGTCAACACTATTGGATTCCTCACATGAAACCCACTATAGACCGGTTTATAAAAAAAATGTATTAAATGCATAGTCTTTTCTGCCCCTTCACATAAGAATGACCGTAATTTATATAGCATACCAAAAAAACCTGTTCCCTTCGATACCCTCCATATCGATCATCTAGGTCCACTTCCTGATTCGCGGAATCGTAAGCGATACATCCTTGTCATAATCGATGCCTTTACCAAATTTACCAAATTATATCCGACCTCTTCGACTAACACTCGCGAAGTTTGTTCTGCCCTTACCCAGTATATATCTTATTATAGCCGCCCTAAGCGGATTGGTAACGATCGAGCTACTTGTTTCACTTCCAACCTTTTTGAAGAGTTTCTAGACAACCTTAATATCTGTCATGCCCTAAATGCCACTGGTTCACCTCAGGCAAATGGACAAGTGGAGCGAGAGAACCGTGTCTTGTGCCCTATTCTTATCAAGATGTCTGATTCATCTGATTTTTCTAATTGGGTTTTTCATTTACGTTCGGTGGAATACGCCCTTAATAACACCACCCATACTTCTACACGCTTCTTCCCTTCAGTCTTACTCTTTGGTGTCGAACAACGTGGTAATGTTCCTGATGAATTAGCGGAATACTTAGATGATAAATTTGAAAATGCTACTAGGAACCTAGAAGCTATGCGAGCTGAAGCATTATGTAATATCGAAAATTCGCAGAGAAAGAATGAGGAATACTTCAGTAGAAATCATAAACTACCATGTGTGTATCAAGAAGGGGAGCTAGTTGCGGTACGATATGTAGATACCAGTAATAGCGGTAATAAGAAATTTCACCCCAAATATCGAGGCCCATATGTCATTCATAAGGTATTACCGCATGATAGGTACGTGGTACGCGATATCGAGGGATGCCAACTCACACAACTACCCTACGATGGGGTATTAGAAGTAAATAAGCTTAGGCGTTGGACTGAGTAGGAAATTGAGGGTAATTTATTGTTCAGGATAGCCGAGCTGTAACGTCGGACCGTTACACCGGACCACTGTGCACCTTTCACCTGCTGTCATGTATTCTGACTACCGTGGTAACCACTGTCCAATCTGTCACGAAAATAAAGCCTTCTTCTTCTGGCGACCGCTGTTCAGTTCGGACGTAAAACTTCTGGTTATACTTCTGGAATTTTAATCGTTTGTGGGATTCTGCCTGTGTTATTTTCCAAAAAAATAACCGCCCAATGGTCGGTTACTACACTACATCATAAACAAACCAAAAGACCGCAAAAAGAAAATACAGAAAACACTCCGCAAAAAAAGACCAAGGGGGCTAAACCTGAATTTACAAACCATTGCGATTTAAGCATTAATGTTTTTTGTGACAGCTATAGCCAGGTCCGAAATGAAAGGATTAATTGTTTGTGATTGTGCAGACAATAATAAAAATATTACAAGTTACTCCTTGATGGACGTAGCATCACGTATTCCAACCACTAGGAACTTTACTACTACACAGAAAAGAATTGAGGTCTTACCAAGAAGTCCAACAACGAGTATTCACGTACATCAATGCAAAGTAATCATAAAACGATCAATACGACATTGCGGTGCATTTTCACATACCTTAGACTATGAACATGGATATGCTTACATCGTGAGAGAATTTAAACTCGAAGAATGTCGACTGGCTCAGTTATCAAGAACACTCAAGCTGTCAGATAATCATAAAATAGCAGAATTAAAGCAAAACAGTACCGCAAGAGGCGATTAATAATAGTGTAGTAACACATTATTAAACCTAGTGTGAAAATGCCGAAAAAAAACAAAATGACTTGTGCCCTCATAAATGCTGAAATTCCAGTGCCTGTAACAGCAACTGTTGCGCAAATTCGTCACCTGTGTGACAGCGTTGTTCATAGCGCTAAACCTGTTCGGAGATTGAGGTTAAGAACACGCTCTCCGAAACACGTGCCGACAGTGCTTTGGTGGTAGGCCCGACAGGAACATCCGAAGCAAATCCGAAACTTCAGCTACTGTAAATGCCGTAGAGTAAACGGCAAATATCGTGAAACCGGACGACGAAATCGTAGCATTACAAAAGCAACTCGAAATTTTGGAGCTTCGAGAACGGATTAAGCAGCTGGAAGCACGTAGCAACCTGAACGCGTCATCTTCTGCGATAATAATAAAGTTCGAGGAATTCATCGACAAGTTCAGCGGCGACAACAATGATAAAATCGAACAATGGTTCCGTAAGTTGGAGCGAGCCTTTCACCCACACAACATGGACGAGTACACAAAGTTCTACAATGCTCGTCGCCTTGTTAACAGGTACAGCGGCATTGTAGCAGGTAGCAGGCCAAAACTATTGAGGTTGTGACTTACGCTGAATTAAAGGAGCGATTATTGCAGGCGTTGAAAAAAACTTCAACCATCTGTAAATTATGTAAAATTATAAACCTTAGGATTAAGACTACCTTGTATATATATACCTTGACAGCTGTCATAAATGATAGTCAACGAAGTGAGGAAAAACGGTTGCTTCGAAAAATAAAGACAGTACCGTTTGAACTTTGCAACAGCAAACATCTTCAGTCTTCAGCCTTCGTTTATTTAAAAGTTTTACAACTCAGAAGTGGGATATTTCATCATGCCTACAAAAGATGAAATGGAGTGTGTGATCGAGTCCTCTGGGTGCAGTGTGTCTCCTACTGCAACACTTCTACAAATCCGGAAATTGTACGATGAAATTACTGGCGTGCATAAAGTGCAGGACAATGTAGAAAGGAAAGTGGTAGTCGCTATTGCTACCACCGACACTGCTGAAATTTCCAACACTGATGCTACCATAACTGCAGCAGCCGACGCTTCTACGAGTGTAAATACCGACGCTTCTACGCTTCTACCTGTGTAGCAACCGACGCTTCGACCCGGGCAACAACCGACGCTTCTACCCGTGCAACAACCGACGCCATCTTGGTTTCGCATGGAACGAACGCCATTTCTAATTATGAGGAACGCATCCGTTTATTGGAACAGGAGAAAACCATACTTATTCTCCAAAAAGAAATGACCAAAATAAAAGCTGCAATTGCTACAAAAGAAGTCAACACTATCGGAAACGCTCCTTCTACGATGGGTGATGCGTTTGAATATATCAGCAGCATAGTGACGCCGTTCACTGGAGATAACAGAGAAAATATTCGTGTGTGGTTTGATGAAGTGGAAAAAGCGTCACTGCTGCAACTAAGCAAAACAACACTGCTTATCGCTACGCGTCGCTTGTTAAAAGGAACCGCTGCCATGTTCGCCAAAACCATGTACATACGACATTACAAGGAACTTACAGAAAAACTGATTGCAGCATTCTGGAAGGGTCCTTCTTTGGAATGTGTGTACCAAGAACTTCGACGCCGACGGCTCCTACCGTCGGAAACAACCTTCAGATATGTCCTGGAAATGGATAAAATCGCTCAAAAAGGACCGATTCCTGAGGAAGAGCTGGTGACAATAATCATTGACAACATGGGCGACGCAAGCAAGACGAGCGCAATGCGTTATTCAGCCAACAGCGTAGAGGAGCTGAAAACAATGCTGGTGAAATACGAACAGCTTTGTATGTTAAAGGCACCAGTTTCTACCCGCATTCAGTCAAATCCACGACAACCCTCTGATGCTGGAACCGCAGTCGCTACATCGGAAACAAGGTGTTTCAACTGTTCGGCTTTTGGACATTTTCGCGATCAGTGCCCTAAGCCCCCTCGTCCACCAGAATCCTGTTTTCGCTGCCATAAGATGACGCATGTATATAAAGACTGTCCTGAAAGAAGCAAAATTCCTACTGCGGCAATCTTCACGGCTGATACGGAGGCAATTGTAAAACTGCAGGAGACTCAAGAGGTTAGTGTTGCTTATAAATTAAGAGACTGTTGGACCGATGTGATTAAATGTGCGTGTTGTCTTTTTAATTCAGGAAGCCCTGCAAGTTTAATCGATGAATCACTAGTTCCAATATCATCTTTGAGTACAATTCAAATTTCGAAATATTCTGGTTTAGGAAACACACAGCCAAAAACACGCGGCCAACTACAATGCCGCATTGTATTTAAGGAACATACCGAATAACACGATAAAAATCAGTTACTAAACATGAATAATCAAAATAATCTTGCTGCATTAAAACCATACATATTTTCACATCTCCAACATATCGGTATTTTTAAACAAAACAAAACAAAACATGAAGAGGTTACACCCCAGCATTTAACTGAACTAATTTTTAATGATAATGATAAATATCCAGATTCACCTTACAAAGAGACCAATGACAATATTTTCTCAGAACTATGTGCGATCGATATTGATGAAAATAGAGAGCCAAACATTAATATCAATCTCAAAAAGGACCAAATAGATACCATAAAAAAAACCCATAGAGAGTAATTACCTGAATTTCCTCCCTGATCAAATTGAGTTTTCGAACCATACTATGAAAATCAATCTAGTTCACGACACTCCAATACACTGCAAAACTCGGCGATTATCATACGCCGAAAGGAACCAGGTTAAAGAGATAGTCAAAGATCTGTTAGACAGAGAGATAATCCGTCCGAGCAATTCTCTTTGTGCTTCCGCTCTCGTTTTAGTCCGCAAAAAATGGTGAGATCCGGAAGTGTGTAGATTTTCGACCCATCAACAAAATAACAATCAGAGACAACTACCCAATACCATTAATAGATACATGTTTAGAACATTTGAGCAATAAGAAATTTTTCAGTTTACTGGATTTAAAAAGTGGGTTTCATGAAGTAAGGATACACGAAGACTCTGTTACATATACATCATTTGTCACACCAGATGGACAATATGAGTATTTAAATATGCCATTTGGGTTAAAGAATGCCCCATCTGAATTTCAAAGATTTATCAATTCGATTTTAAGGGAATTTATTGATTCTGATAAATTGGTGGTGTATCTAGATGATATAATCATTGCTTCAGAAGATTTTGAAACACATGTCGAAGTTTTATCCGCAGTTCTTAGAAAAATCCATCAAAGTGGCCTAGAGCTGCGTCTCAATAAGTGCCAAATTGCTCAAGACGAATTAGACTATTTAGAGTACAAGGCAAATTCCCATGGTATCCGCCCTAGTGATAAGCATATTTAAGCGATAAAGAAATACCCTATGCCTAAAGACGCTAAACAACTCCAGAGATGCCGTGGACTTTTCGCATATTTTCGTCGTTTTGTTCCTTCTTTTGAAAGTCTTGCCAAACCACTTACAAACTTACTTCGAGCAGAGAAACCTTTCATCTTTGACCAAG
Source organism: Anopheles minimus (assembly GCA_000349025.1). Classification (NCBI taxonomy): domain Eukaryota; kingdom Metazoa; phylum Arthropoda; class Insecta; order Diptera; family Culicidae; genus Anopheles; species Anopheles minimus. Next base: position 3,974,079 of record KB663655.1, read on the forward strand.
AATGTAAAACCGCATTTGAAACTTGTAGGAAAGGAGAGCGATAGACGTGATGTCGAGTGACAGGAAAGGAGAGAGAAAAGAGCGAAACAAGTGATGTCGAGAGACAGGCGAGGAGAGAGCAAAAACGAAATAAAGTTAGTCTAGATCAATCGTTCACGGGGAGAAGACGTTTTCCTCACGTGTTTACACACACAACATTTTACAAGGACATTTTTGGTCCTTCGAACCGGATTAGTGTGGTGCTCTGGAATGGTTGATCAATGCTCATCATAAAAAACCTTGTGTTTCTGGCGTGGCGTGTTCTGTGCGTAAGGAATGCGCGCATTCGGACAATCCTTGTGTTTCTGGTTGGCAAATCTTTACTAACAAGTGGCGTATTCTGTGTGTAAGAAATACGCGCATTCGGACAAACCTAGTGTTTCTGGTTGGCAAATTGTTGCTAACAAGTGGCGTGTTCCTGTTCAAGGAATACGCGCATTCGGACAAACCTAGTGTTTCTGATTGGCAAATCGTTGCTAACAAGTGGCGTATTCCTGTTCAAGAAACATGCGCATTCGGACAAACCTAGTGTTTCTGGTTGGCAAATCGTTGCCAACAAGTGGCGTGTTCTATGCGTAAGGAATACGCGCATTCGGACAAACCTTGTGTTTTTTCTGTTGGTAAATTGTTACCAACAGTTGTGGCGTGTCTTTGTGGCTACAATTAGCAAGCGCGGCCAACAATAGTAGCGTCGATATAGTTCGCGGAAGACGCGCATCGGACAATCGTAGTAAGCGTGGTTCAACGATAGAATCGTCTGTTACGGGTTGGCAATCGTAGTCAACAATAGGTGTGGCGGTTTGGTTTAGCAGAACGAACAGTTTTCGTGTGTATTAAACAAAGGACAAAGCCGTTGCAGGATGATTCCTGTTATGAACAATCCGAAAGGGAAGACGATGACGATGGAAGACGGAGACGTAGAACAAAACGAGTCGACCAGAGAAGAACAAGAATTTCTTGGATTCGATTCTACTAGTACAACGGAAATGGATAGAAACCAGCGCATGCGTGAGCATTTCGGTAGGAAGTTAGAGCGTATTGAGCATTGTGTGACGGAGAGCACACTATTTGACTCCGCCTTTTTGAAGGGATGCTCAACTCGACTTGCCCAATTATCGTCCGATTATGAAAAGTGGTATGTGAATAGTATGTGCTCTGTATTTCTGCGGAACAATACGAAAAGATTGAAGAGGAATATGCGGAGTACGATAGACGCCAATTCGAATTGTCCATGCAGATCGAACGAAAAATAAAGCCAAACTTTAGTAACCACAGTGTACCACCGCGGATTAAGCTACCGGAGATACGCATACCAACGTTTGATTGCACTTTCGAAACTTGTATGCCATTCAGAGATGCATTTTGTAGCCTAATCGACAGCAATCCAAGTCTACCCGATGTAACTAAACTCCATTATCTTAAGGGAGCACTTAGCAAAGACACTCAAAAGGTAATCGGAGACATACAGATAACGGCGGCCAACTACACGGTAGCGTGGGTGTTAAATAGTCGATTCAACAACCGGAAGCTAGTGGTCAAAAACTATCTCGACGGTCTCTTTGCAATTCCTGCGATGAAGAAGGAAAGTTACGATGCGTTGATCGGTTTGATCGACGGTTTCGAACGGATAGTCAACATTAGTGATGTGCGCTGCGGAGTGCACCCACGGTTCCGGAGCCGGCTCCGAACTAACGGCACCGGAGCCGGTTCTGAAAATTATTAAAATTATTCGGAGCCGTATTTCCCATCACTAGTCAACATGACTAAGAAGTTGGGCGTAGCGACGGAAGGATGGGATGTGCTACTTGCTCATTTGTTGGTTTCCCGCTTGGATCCACTCACCCTAAAGCAAGCAACCCGATTTCATCGTAGTAGCGAGGTGGCAACTTACGAAGCGCTTTTGAAGTTTTTAAGGAACTATTCCATCGTATTGTAGGCAACCATTTCATCGTATTGCATGTCATCGCAAGGGCGCAGTGTTGAATCATCATCATCGGCAGGGAAGATAAAACCGAAGAACAATCAAGCATACAGTGTGCAAATCGAACCAGGATCATCATGTGCATTTTGCAAGAAGCAGGCTCATTCACTATATGGTTGCGACGTATTCCGAAAGGCTTCGGTATCAAGGCGGTATGAATTGGCGAAAGAAAACAACTTGAGTTTTAATTGTCTTGCAGCTACACATAAACGAATGAAATGCACCGCTGGGTTATGCCGAGTGTGTGTGGAAAAAAACATCACACGATGCTACATGACATCAAATCATCCACCGAAGCGTCGTCGTATCTGCAGTTGTCAAATCAGGTCCGAATTTGACGAAGGAAGGACCATCTTCAGTCGTGCAGCACTGTGCAAAAAGGACGAGGGAAAAAATCATTCTACTACCAACAGCATTGGTGAAAGTGGTTACATCAGAAGGTGATATTATGTGGGCATGGGCACTATTAGACGGAGGAGCTCAAATGAACATCGCGACGGAAAGGCTGGTGCAGCGAATGAGAGTTTCTAAGCAACGAGATCATCATAATCTCGGAAGTATCGGGAAGGCGCGGCATGTGTCAACCCATTCTGTACATCTCAACATCCACTCTCATTGTTCCAACTTTAATACTAACTGGAAATTCCACGTGCTGAAGGATGTCACATGGGATCAACAGTCTCAAATGGTCGACGCAACCGCTGTACAGGTACCTGAGGGTATAACGTTAGCTGATGCGAATTATCATCACCCAGGTCCAATAGATCTCCTGATTGGTCGAGAAGCCAATCAGGAAACATAATACGATTGGACAGTGCGACGCTAGTGTTACAAAGGACGGAACTAGGCTGGGTAGTATCGGGTAAGATACCCCGACATGAGGAACCTAACTCCTTATTGCTGAATGTGATGACGCTAGAGGAGCAAGTAAATAGATTTTGGGAATTGGAATCATGTTATTCACCAAATCTATTATCCGTAGAAGAAGCTGAATTCGAAAACGAGTTTGAATCCTCTACTAGGCGCAATGAAGAAGGTCGATTTGGGGTAGCCTTGCCCAAGAAACGAGAGAAATTGCACCAACTGGGAAGGTCGTACGAAATTGCGCTGCGGCGGCTGCATGCACTTTCCCGAAGACTCGATGCTAATCCAAAGATCCGAAGCGAGTATACTATGTTTCTGAAGGAGTATTTAGATCTTCATCGTATGGAAGAGATCTTACCAGAAACCAATAGCGAGAAAAAAACGTATTACATGCCACATCATTGTGTATTCAAACCGGAGAGCCTCACGACTAAGTTGCGCGTCGTTTTTGATGCGTCCTGCCGCACCGACACCGGGATTTCGCTGAACCACGCACTGATGGTGGGACCATCAGTGCAAGAAGATTTGCTCAGTTTGTTGCTGCGTTTTAGAATGCCTCGAGAGGTTTAATTGCGGACATTGAAAAAATGTACCGCCATATTCTGGTTCGGGAAGCGGATAGACCACTTCAACGCATCTTATGGAAGGAACCGGGAGAAGAGAGGATTCGTACGTACCAACTTATGGTACCGTGACTTATGGTACTGCGTGTGCGCCGTACCCAGCGACACGATGTTTGAAGGAGTTGGCGAAACAAGGGCGAGCTGCGTTTCCTAAAGCATCCGAGGTTCTTTCGCGCGATTTTTATATGGACGATATAATTACCGGTGTAGACAACATTGCTGAAGGACGAATATTATGTAACGAACTGAGAGAGCTACTGACATCGGCTGGCTTTAGGCTGCGTAAATGGCCATCAAACTCAATAGAGTTGCTGTCTTCTATTCCGTATGAGCTTCGAAACGACAATGAGGTCTTGAACATCGAACCAGGAAGGCAAGTCATGGCACTAGGTCAGAAATGGATGCCATCATCGGATCAACTAGGGTTTAAGGTACCGGTTTGGAGCACTCAAGACACGATTACTAAACGTATTGTGTTATCGGACGCTGCTAAACTGTTCGATATGCTAGGGCTTCTGGGACCAGTTGTAGTGATAGCGAAGTGCTTCCTCCAGGAACTGTGGAAGATCGAGAAGAATTGGGATGAACGCTTAGCAGCCGAACATCAACAACGCTGGATCCAGTTTAGAGAGCAACTTGCTAAGCTAACCATGTTAGCGATACCTAGACGAGCAGTGGTATCATCAAACCGACTGGAGGTGCACGGATTTAGCGATGCATCTCAAAAGGCTTATGGAGCTTGCCTCTATATCAGGACTGAGTCGGAAGATGGAAGTGTAGATGTCAGACTGCTATGTGCTAAATCTAAGGTGGCTCCAATACCTAACAGCAAACGTCGAAAAAATGTTTCCCTTCCGCGACTCGAACTGTCAGGAGCATTGTTACTCGCGCATCTGTTTCAAAAGACGAAATCGAGTTTGGAGCTTGATTGTTCCATTGTCTTTTGGGTAGACTCCACCATCGTCTTGCACTGGATGGATAACTAGTCACCCGGCTAGATGGAGGCAGCTCGTCGCAAACCGGGTGGCCGAGATTGTAAGCAACCTTGAACGCGGTTACCCAAACATTGACCTGCGGGCTGATCGATGGACGCATCGTTCAATTCTTTCCCACATTCGGCAAAACTAAAATGCAAGCTAGCAATTCACACACCAGGTGCTTGCAATTCAGCAATTCCCTGTCTCCAAGCACCCTATCCACAGTGCGACATGACACCATGTTGCACGACATAAATATAAGTTATATATAGACAGTAACCAGAAAAACGCATGAAGAAATTAATCCAATCGACAAACATCAAGGTCGCTCTTGTCTTGTTGATGAACCGAAAAGATATCACATGGCGACCGTGACAGCTTAAATGCAAGTACCAATTCTCCTCGTTACCGTGAGTGAAAAATGGGGAAAACACAGTCAAAGAAAGTGCAACTATCCGGAGATCCTCAGGTTCAAATCTTAAACCAATTGGAGGTGCATGAAGAACTTCATAAAGATCACGAGTGGAAGTTAACCATTGTGTTAGTGCTAGTAGGTATTCAGTTGCTTATCACGCTGTATAAGCTCTACAAAGAGAATACAAGAAAGCAAGCACTAAAAGCAGCGAAATCCGTAGCCGATTTTTCAAGGGTCTAAAAGAAGACTATGTGAACAAGTGATCGCAAAAAGTTGTGAGCAAAAGTAACGGAAAAAAACAGTACAGCTGAACAGTTATCAGTCGAAACCAACAGCAACCGTGTGAATCCAGCGTTAGTGGAATATGGGTCACAGCATATGAGAATAGTTCAGTGACCAAAGTGTGAAATAAGAGAAACATTACATAACAACAGCTATGGCAGAACTAAAATAAAATAAAACAAAGTTATCCAATCCACGTGACGGATCCAGTTACTTACTAAGCTGAACGATTCCAGTGCAAATACAGTCTAATGCAAACACCAGTGGCACGATCGTGGCATCGTCATTGATGCAATGCTAAGAAAAAAAAATCAGTTCAGCTAAGCCATAATGCTGACATGACAACCAGTGAATAGTGAAACAAAAACAGCTTTAAATTTCAACTGCAGGCGAGACCCTTGTCTGAGGCCGACAAGCGGGATTCTATGGACGTACTGTTAAATGGATCATCAAGTAACTGCAAAGCAGCACCACCCGCAAGAAGAGACCCTCAGGACCGACAAGCTGGATTGATTGAGATGGAATGGTAAATCATGGAGTTGCATCGTAGCTCCAAGACATCCAAGGCGATTAAACTCGTAATGATAAGTAAGTGAGCAATTATTTAACGATGAGATCGAAAATGCAATAACTAATAACCGATACATAATTTATCCACAAAGTAAAACAATATGATTAAATGATAGAGGAGATAGAAAAGGATGTTCAATCATTAATTACAATACATACCAGTTTAAAAAAGTCACTTTACAAAAAATTTAAAACAGAAACATTAAACACAAAACTACAATACGCTATAGCTCTTTTTAACAAAATAGAAACAGACCTCATTAAAAATCAATTAACATTCTTTATAAAGGTTTCACGTCAAACGTTGTGGGAGATAAAGGGAATTATCAACCAAAAACTTAAAGAAAACACACAAACTGAAGAAAAAAGTAAAACGGTAACCATGACACCCCCAGTTGAATCATCGTCAAACAAATTTGACATAAAAACAGCAACTGCGCTGATAAAAAATTATGATGGCTCACCTAACGAGCTAGATACATTTGTTGACTCCGTCAGTTTGCTTTCCGAGTTAACCGCGCCGGAACATATTTCCATTGCTATAAAATTTGTAAAAACCAGATTAAGTGGTAAAGCACGATCCGCTTTACCACCCAATCCTCAAACGTTGGCTGAAATAACTAGTGCTATTACACAGAGATGTAAAAGCTTAGAAACACCTGATTCATTATTGGCTAAGATTAAAGCCACAAGAAACAAAGGAGACCAAAAAAAGTTTTAAATAATAAGATCAGATAAGTTAATAATAAGATTGATAAGATTCGTGATATAGGTGTACTACTAGACGATAAACTTACAATGCGCTACCATTACGAAGACATTATTAATAGATCCAATAGAACTCTAGGTTTATGTAGAGAATAGCATTAAGAACATGGATAAATTGTAAAACAAGAGGAAGAGAGCCAGACAGAGAGAGAGATAAAAACAGGAGCGATTTTCGGATGATGGTGAGACAAGAGCGATTCGAGAAGGTTCGGGTAAAAAATCGGGACGAACAAAACGGGATAGGTAAAACGAACTCAGTTTTTGGACAGACGTTGACAAGAACGGTTGAAAATAAAATTGCTTAGAACGAAACTATGTCTTCAGTGTCTGGATCAGGCGATGACAAAAGCGACGGTTACGACAATGGCGCAAACCACGCTCCCAAACTGTAAGCATAGTGTATCTGGAAAATTATTCTGACTGTGATCCTTGGAAAATGAAAATAATTAGCGTAATGTTTCGTGCATATGTTCCAAAATCTCAAAAGTGTATTACAAGAGTATTTAGTGGGTGCAAAACCTAGAACAATGGATTGCTCGTCTAGAGAACCGGCATGTCCTCAAAATAGATACCTCACTGATTTGTGTGCGTTCCATAACGAAAAGTGACGCGCGATCGGGTACGCTAGTAGTAGTGGTGCTAAGAGAATTGTTCTGTACAATCCTATACAACGAGAGATATGAGTTGGGTACTCGGATCAAGAAGCCTGTTGGATATCTTACGCCCGTTCGGATGCAATTTGCATCACACCACCATAAAAGGGACAGTCTATCTAAAAGTGACATCTATGTTTCAATTTAAGAACTCAGGAAACATTGTAATGCTCTGGAAACAGGGCAAATTCATTAAAAGTATATGTACACATCGCTAACAGAGCATTGCAGCTCGCAGTCAGTCTGCCA